>CAOKZL010003379.1:0-114921 GCA_948472985.1 Iguana delicatissima | reverse complement strand
TTTGAGATTCCACAAAGATAAGGTAGTGTTAAGACCAGACATAACGTTCTTGCCGAAAGTGGTGTCATATTTTCATCTGAACCAAGATATAGCGTTACCAGCTTTCATGCAGAATCCTGGTTCAGACATGGAGAAAACTCTACATTGTTTGGATGTTAGAAGAGCATTAGCCTTTTATGTTCAACGCACTTCTTCAATTAGGAAGTCAAATAAATTGTTTGTTTGTTACTCAGTATCTAAACAGGGCAATCCAGTTTCGCCTCAAAGGCTCTCTAAATGGGTGGTTGCCGCTATTAAGCTGTCTTACGAATTGGCAAAAAAGAAACTCCCTGATTCTATACGAGCTCATTTCACAAGATCTATGGCAGCTTCTGCGGCCTTTTTGCACGGGGTGTCTCTTTACGAGGTTTGCAAAGCAGCTACCTGGTCTCAACCTCTTACATTTATTAGTCATTATAGAGTTGATAACCGGTCTAGGAAAGATGCATGTTTTGGGAGAGCTGTGTTGTTTTCCTCTGTTGGATGAAAAAGACGATATTGTCTGTTTTATTAATAAATGTTATTTATTACCTTACATGTTGTTGCTGCCAAAAAAAAAGAAGAAGAAGAAGAAGAAGAAGAAGGGAAAGGGAAAGGGAAAGGGAAAGAAAAATGTGGAACCAGAAGTTAACATGAGTGCTTTTTCAGCAGCATGGCGTACCCTCCTCCTTTCTCATCAGCTTGCTAGTCTCCCATTTGTGTGAGTCACGGAGACCACAAAGAAGAAGAGGTTTCTCACCTGCAACTGTGGTTTTCGAGTGGTCATCTGTGAACTCACACAATCCCTCCCTCCTCCGCTTATATGTCCTGCTGCACGGTGGTTCTGTTGCTGCTACATGTGTGGCGACGGAACTGACCGTTACACGAGGCGGGGGCTTATACACCCTGAGGAGATGGGGGATGGGTCAACCTCCAAAACACCAGTGGTAGGCTCTAGATCTAGAAGATTCCGAATGCGGTTTCTGCGCAGGCGCGAAACCCATTTGTGTGAGTTCACAGACGATCTCTCGAAGAATCACAGAATCCTAGAGATGGAAGAGACCACAGGGGCCATCCAGTCCAACCCCCTGCTGTGCAGGAACTTACCCCTTCTCTGTCCTTCCTTCTTGTGTCTTCCTACCCACCCATCCCTTATCCTTTCCTAGCCAGCTACCTACTGACAAGCTGGAACATGTCCAGAGGAGGGTGACCAAAATGGAAACCAAGAAGCCTTGTGAAGAACTGCTTAGGGGGATCTGGGAATGTTTAGCCTGGAGAAAAGGTCAAGAGAAGACGTGATAGCCATGTTTAAATATTGGAAAGGCATGACTGTCTAGCAGAGACTAGGACACAGAGCAATGGCTTCAAACTCCAGGAAAAGAGACTTCATTTAAGCCTTAGGAAGAACTTCCTGAAAATAAGATCAGTGACAGTGGAATCCACTGCCTCCACAGAGTGTGGTGGAGTCTCCATCTTTGGAGATTTTTAAAGAGAGGCTGGATGTCTGTTTGTCAAAGGGAGTGTTTTCCATTGTGTCTTCGTGGCACAATGGGGCTGGACTGGCTGGCCCTTGGGGTCTCTTCCAATCTAGGATTCTAATCTCACCCTTCCAGTTACAGGTAAGCAACCTCTTCTTCTTCTTCTTCGTGGTCTTTGTGGTATTCTAAGGACCAATTAGATATGCTCCGTTGTACATATTATGTTAACAGAGTGTCTGTTGATTATTTCAGATAATTAACTATGCCCCTTTTTTGCTGAGTGTGGAAGTCACACACTTTTTAGTGTAGGAGAGAGGAATATGTGGCCCTCCAGATGTTACTAGACTGCAGCTCCCATCCTGCCTAGCATAGCCAAAGATGAGAGATTATGGGAGCTGCAGTCCAATGAGATTTGAAGGTGTGAATCATTGTGGCTTGGACTTTGCATTCAGTAAATTTGCTTGTACTGTACTGTTAATGGAACCCATCTTTCCTCATTTTCTGCATACAGGCTTGTATTTTATGCCCATGAGTAGAAGTGGTGGAAATAGAAAACTCTTTTGAAAAGGTATTACACTTTAGAACTGTCACCCTTTTTTGTTGCTTAAAGAGAATAACCTTCAGAGTATGACTTAAGAGAAAACTTTCTAGGTATCCAGAAATGCATAACAAGGCCAGCTAATGAAAGACATTTATTGTTCATTATGCTACCAAAGACTCTCCCTGTGCCTTTTTAGTCTTTATTATGCACCTGTGAGTTTATCATAAGAGTGAATAATAGGGCTGTCACCCAATTAAATAAGTCTTGTCGGATCAATTTAATTGGTCAATTAAATCTATAGAAATTGACATATGAGAAAAAAATACTATTTTTGGGGTAAGGAAAATACAATTTTTTAAATGTGTAAATACTTGTTGCAGAAATCTGTAATGTGTATATATATCTGTTGTGCATACATGTTAATTTGTAACATGTATGTATCTGTTGCATATATGTAGGGGAAATGTTCCTCTAAAGCAGTGGTTCCCAAACTGGTTCTCCAGGTGTTTTGGACTGCAGCTTCCAGAATTCCTGACTGTTGGCCAAGCTGGCTGGGGCTTCCAAAACACCTGGAGGACCAAAGTTTGGGAACCACTACTCTAAAAAAAGAGGTTAGGATGCTTCTACTTTAAGTTTTTGTATAAATTTCTATTAGGGCAGCTTTTTTAAAATACACATTTAAAATTAGGGGCATGGAATGTATTCCCTCTACATATTGTTACACTACAACTCCCATCATCTACAGGAACACCGCCAATGGCGATGGATGATGGGTAGCTGTAGTCCAAACAATATCTGGAAGACTGTAGGAGGACTGCACATCCCATATCTGGAGGACTGCATATTCCCTATCCCTGGTTTAAGTCAGTCCTAAGGAATTCTCAATATTGCAAGTCCTAATGTTACAGCTCCTAGCACTGGCTGAAATGATTTGCAATATTCCAAAAGAAAACACGTGGAATACCATCCTTTGATTATGGTGGAGCATATGCAAATGTAAGAAACTGCTTCATATTAATTCAGACCACTTGCAGTCTAGTATTGTCTGATCTGACTGGCAGCTCCTCTCTGGGGTCTCAAACAGAGGTCTTTCATCATTGCTTTTGGGTATCTTCAAGTGATTTCCAATCTACTGTGACCAGGAGAATTCTGGTGAACTAGAGAGCTTGCTTGCTTTCCAGTCTTTTGATTGATCATAATATAGGCACACTCTGGTCTTCTTACTGCTTTAGTAGTATGCTGCCTTGGGCCATTTGCAGTCACGTTTCTGTTTTTCATTACTAAAGGAGCTGCATTTAAGCAGTTTTCTGCTGGAATGAAGATTCTGATGGGGTGCATGTGCAGCTCTCTTTTTTGTCTCCTATTCCAAGGGATCAGTGTATGTGTGAATTGACATTGTCCTGTTCAGCTTTCTGTTGAAATCCAGACAGTATGGACATAATAGTGTTAATGTGCTCATTCAAAAATCAAGGATTGGACAATTTTGTATTCACATGTCTGTATTATAAGACCAGTTTGATTTGCACTACTTGGAGAATCAAATAATTTCTTTAGTTTTTCCTCTATTTCTTTAGCACTTTTCACATCTCGAATATGATACACAATACTTGAATCAAATGCTAAACATATGTAAACTGCCGCTTTCTCATTAGCCTGATCAATTTTTTCTTGCTTTGTCCCTGCTTCTGTGGGTTGCTGTCCTTCCACAGCATTAAATAGTCGCATTGTAGTTAATTGCATCTGCATATTCCATGACCAGGTTTTATAGTTACTCCCATTTAACTTTTCAGTAGTAAGGAATGGATTAGGATTAGCAGCAGCCATCTTTTCTTAATCTTCTATTGTTTAAGCAGGCAGTCCCCACAGCCACGTGATCATCAGACAAAGCACACACACAGAGAAAATGAAGTCTGGTCCCATAACCCCAAAAATGTTGGGAATTAGAGTTTCCCAGGGTGTTAGCCCTATTGGGAAATTCTGTGGAAGCTAAAACTATAAGGAATCAGCCTCCTTTTAACAGAGTAGCAGAAAAAGCATCTCCAAATTTCTGTGTGCCTTTTCTGATCTGAAACTGACTAAGGAAACAAAACAAATGCAGGCAGTTTCAGGTTACAAACTTAGAAAAGTTTACTAATGGTTTCTGTATTTACATATGCATTGGGGAACCTACCTCCTAACTAGCTAATGAATCGTACTAGCTTCACTCTTAACTCACCATCTGCTGATGGAGATGCAAAGCATTGTCGAGAGGAGAAAGAGGAAGCAAAAATGGAGAAGAGAAAGATCCGAGAAGGGGTCTCTTTCTTTTATAAGACTGATGACCCAAGCAACAATCCTGGGTCATGATCTGATTGCCTGAACATCAAAGGTATTTATGATCACGCAGTTAAATGACACAAAGGCAAATGGTGGAGCTTTGGCATGCAAAAGAGAAAGGAAGCCCTATGCTAACTGTGCCCACTTGCTCTAAGAACAAGATGAGGGGGAGGCAGAATGCTGGAATTCTTCCAACACTTTTCCCAAAGGACTTGTCTCTGTAGTCCACTTACCTTATGAATTACAAAATCTTGGTTTGCAAATTGTAAAAATGGACTACACATTCTTCTATCACTGGTTATGCTCCCAAGGTTTGATTCAGCTTGTTTATGTTGAATAGGGCCTCAGAAGCAGATAAAAGGGCAATTCATTTATTCTGATGTTGAACAAAATATGTCCAGCTTGCTTGCTCAGCTAAACCTCTTTGTAAAATGTTCATTAAGTTCCCAGTCATCTTCCCCTTCTCATTCAGTATAACATAACAACAGTGTGATTTCACCCACTGCATTTGAAGGTTGTGTCCTAATCACTAAATTAGTGTGCATAGTTCTGGCACCTGTAATAAGTGAAAAAGCTGCCATCCCTTAGAGAAGTAGATCCTAAACATTGTTCCTCCAGATGTTTTGAACTTCAGGTCCTAGAATTCCTGAGTATTGGCTAAACTGGCTGG
The DNA here is from genome assembly GCA_948472985.1 of Iguana delicatissima. Lineage (NCBI taxonomy): Eukaryota > Metazoa > Chordata > Lepidosauria > Squamata > Iguanidae > Iguana > Iguana delicatissima. The sequence continues at coordinate 109,898 of CAOKZL010003379.1, read as the reverse complement.
GGCTTCTGGGAGCTGGAAGACCAAAATTTGGGAACCACTGTTTTAGAGCATTTTTTCAGCCACCCTAAAATGTGAACATATGCACCTGATTCTCCCTGAAATCATGGCAGCTTGTCCAAAGGTGCTACACCATACTACCACAACCAAATGGGCTAGGTTCCCTGATCCCCAGGAAATCCTGAATACTAATCACAGGATTGCTGTATGTTGAAAACAACTTGAAGGCACACAACAACAGCAAATTCTCCTCATGGTGCTTGAGAAGGGAGTCTGGCTTTCTTATCAGAATAACTGATTGGAGACTTGGTTGAGATCCACCAATGCTGGGTTGGCTTACTGGCCAGATTAACTGTGGTTGCCCCTGTCTCCATCCTTGCTTGAGTTCTCTGGCAGGGCTTGGAAGAGAGAACATCAGGCTCTTCTGTTATTTGTAGAGGGGGTTGTGGCGAAAGTGAGAAGCAGCAACTTTTCCTGCCACTCAGAAGGAGCTCCTGCCATTTCATATCCTCCAGCATTTCACAGTTGAAAACCAGGACACATGTGGCCAAGCAACATCAGAGCGTGGTCAAGATGGAAAAGTTATGAGTGAGGAAGAACATACAAGCTAGGAGGAGCTGCAGCAGTTGCTTTTGCCTGACCCTACTAGGATGTGCAATAGTCTGTCATCTCTTTTCCCGTTGCTCCTCGAGTTAATTGAATACAAGCTGCTTTTGCACTTTGAACTCAGTTTGCAGCAACTGACCTAAGCTGAGGACAAAGGGGGGATGTGGGAGGAGGAGAGGGAGACTGGGACATTTTAAAAGGGAAAAAAAAAGTGGAACAACAGAAAATTAATTGGGACTATCCCTGTCAAATAAAGACAGTTGGAGGGTATGTTTTTGGTACCTGCCTCAGACTATAGTGCAAATGACAATTTTGGGTTAGGTATCTGTACGTTGTTGAGTACTCTGCTTGTCGAATGGCTAGATGCATCTGGAAAGCTGTCAAGTGGATTTGTGGATGCCTAATTTTGGATATATAACTGGCTAACATCCAAATGCATTCCCATAATTTTTTCTACCTCCAGAACTCAAATGGTTAACATAGAAAATAGTGATAGCTCCCTAGCCCTCAATAAATTGATCAGTATGCAAGACATTTGTCACCAGCTGAATCATGGTCCACCGTTAAGGTAAACAGATCTGTGATGACACTTTCTGAGCAGAATACCAATATGACTGTATTTCTTCCCAGAGGTTTCCAGCATTTCTTATGAATTCCTTTCGAAGGAAGGCTCAGTCCCAAGGATAAAAAGATATCATTGAGGTCTTACTTCTATTCAGGTTGGAGATGTTTTGTGGAGTGTGGATAGTTGTGCTGAGTTTGATTGTAAAAGCATTGTGTTTTGTGTGTGTGTGTGTGTGTGTGAGAGAGAGAGAGAGAGAGAAAGAGAGAGGTAATTTGGTATAACCTCTACAATTTGTCTGTTGTTTTAATTTTTTTTCTTTTGTTCTAAGGTTTCTACACAAAACTATGCTTCATTTTTCTGTTGCTTAGTTCATTTTTATTCTATTTTGGTAATTGCTGTATGAATAGGAGGTGACCAAATTTACAGTTGTCTTATGACAGTCTTGCAAAGCTTTCATTTTAACAAGGACTTTGCTGCTAAATTCCCCCCCCCCCGGCCACCATCACCACCATCCAATTATAAATTACTTAGTATTAGATTGTAAAACTCTTTGCTTATAGCTGTCAAGAGACTGTATCATGTACGGCTCATATCACAATATTCTTGAAGTCTGCTTTTATTTTTTTAATGGCATATTGTAGTTTCACCATAGAAAATCTGTCTATATTTCTGCTTAGCATTAATGTAAAATGGCTTCTTTTGAAGGGAGTTATTAATTCAGAAAATGCAGAAATACAGAAAATTTATATTTTTTAAAAAAAAATGGTCCTTGGGCTTATCCATATGTTGCAGCTCTATGTGTGGAACTCATCTCTAAGTACATATGCATAGGACTGGGCTGATAATATGGTATCCCTGGTTTAATACAGATTTATAAACTGCTGTCCCTGAGAACTTACCAGATTCCACTGAAGTTCCGTTTAATCTACCATTGTCATTCCCACAGTGCCTCTGATGATCACAGCTATGGGAACACACATCATAGGTAGGTAGTACACATACACAGTCCTTGTTATCCCTCAGCACTAGCGGCACATTGCCATGGAGCCACGATGGCTAACTGTTCCCAAGTCATTTCTGGTAACTTGGAATCTCTTTAAAGTGACCAGACCAGAACATAAGTGGGAGGAGAGTCAGTTATCAGTCTTTTAACGCTAACAGTACAGTCACAGATTACTAGCAAACATATGAAAGCCAGTGGAGCCAGGGTTCAGTTCCCCTCTTGGCCATGGAAACCCACAGAGTGACCTTGGGTGCATTACCCTCACACTCAGTCCCAGAAAACCCTGTGATAGTTTGCCTTATGGTCACCATGAGTTGGAAACAGCTTGAAAGCATGCAACAGCAGCACCAGGCTTCTGAAAACTATTTGCGGGTACTTTAATATGAATGTATAACTGTAATGTGAGGTCATAACCGTAGTAACTGTTACAGATTTATTTACAAAGCTTATTTTCTATCTGATCTCTTGGCATTCCGCTCTAGATTCTTTTGTTACAAAAAGGTAAGTCCTAGCTTTTTTGAGATAGTGTGGTAGTCATGTTGAGCATTTGCACAGTGCCTTTTTTCCTTATCAAGTAACTTCAGCCTGTTTCTGTCCAAATTTGAGGATTAAGTTGGCGTGACATGATATGCTTGAATTCTAACTTCCTCAAAATTGAGAACTGCTGAGAAAATTGCTCCTGTTGTTCTGTGACTTCAAGTCATTTCCAAATTATGGTGACCTTAAGACAAACCTGTCATGGGGTTTTCTTGGCAAGATTTGTTCAGAGGGGATTTGCCTTTGTCTTCCTCTGAGGTGGAGAGAGTGTGACCTGTCCAAGGTTACACAGGGGGTTTCCATGGCTGAGTGGGGATTTGAACCCTGGTCTCCAGGGCCATAGTCCGGTGCTCAAACCACTAATGCTACACTGGCTTTTGGTATAGCACTACATACTTTATAGTTGATTATTTAATTTATTTAAAAGATTATTTATTTAAAATAAATCTACTTAAAGACATTCTTAGCAGGCAAGGAGGAAATCTATAGTGGTTACTACCATGTTACAGTTTCATCGGTTGTCCTGAAGAGTTTGAAAGGATTATCAAATGGCCCTGTGGAATTTGAAAGAATTACCTGTTCTTTTGCCACTACCACCCTTCGTGTACCACAATCTCCCTTGTTGTTCTGAAGTATGCAGCCATTGCTTCCTACTTCATTTGAGCTGGGAAACTATGCTTAATAAAAGATTTCTGGATTTAACTGGAACATATGAGAGGAGAAGGCAAGGAGCCCCAGATATCAGTGCAAGGTTCACTGTACACAAAAATAAGATAATTTGAACGTGTTCATTGAGTTCAGTGAGAACTCAATGGGTAAAGAAAAGGTGCATTGCAGAAGGAGGATCTCTGACCGATGGGACTATCCAAAACTGCAGTTCCCAAATCCTCCTGGGTATTTAAGGTCCAGTTAGAAAAAATAAATTTCCAAAGTTCTCCAGCGATGCGAGACAGATGGGAATTACTGTACTTTCTTGCTCTTACTGGCACTTCCTGGCCATTGTGTGTATGTGCCTACAAGTCACCTGTCTACTTACAGCAACCCCATAAATTTCATAGGGTTTTCTTAGGCAAGGATCCCTCAGAGGTGGTTTTGCCAGTTCCTTCCTCTGAAATGTAGCCTACTGCACTTCATATTCACTGGCAGTCTCTGTTCCAAGCAATAACCAGGACTGACCCTGATTAACTTCCAAGATCAGAAGGCATCTGATGTCTTTAGAATATGTAGGCAATTACCCTGAGGGAAAGTAGCTGAACTGGACACCCAGATAAAATATAAGTTGGAACCTGATGATACCTTTGACATCATCCACAGATGGCTGCAGGTAGAAGATTCCTTTTCTCTTTGATATTAGTTCATCATCCTCGATGTATAGGATTGTAGTCAGTTTTAAACTGTAACAAACTAGAAGGTTTTGCCTTGGTAATGATTTTTTTAAAAATTGGTATACTTGTAAATATTTGAAAGCACAGAAAATGAAAAACATACACTTCCCTTACCAGTTTTTGAAGGAAGCTGTTGGAAAACAGACTAATTTTTTGATACCTAAAGAGTTGTGTTCCTGTTTCCTTTGTGGGACAGTCAATGAAAGCTGGTTACAACTTTGTTTTTAGCTTTCACTGGTATCCATTTTAGTTGCCTATTTTGAATTAAAGATGTTTTCTCTGTATGTTACTAATTATTTTTATGAAATAATGCATTTCTGAAGGTGCAAATTCTTCTGCAGAATATAGTCATGGAAAATACCCCACTTTACACTAGTAGTTCCAGATTGTACACATGAACTATATTATAAATAATTGACCTTCCTGAGTCTGAGGAGGAGGTCAGTCCCCAACCTCAGGATGTAGACATTTAGAGGAATGTGACATACAGAAGTAGAAGGACCAGGGATCTTTCTATGTGTATAGAGCTGCAAAATCGATTTCAAGCTCTCTCAGCGAGGATGAGGGACAGGAGCAAGAGGAACAGTGTCAGTCCTCAGAGAACACACAGGGGATCTTGGAAGATTCAATGCAAGGACTGGCCCCTGCCAGTCCCCAAAGGATGTGGTGGTGGTAGGGGACTCCCTGCTGAGGGGGACAGAAGCAGTGGTTTTGTGGTCCTGATAATATGTCTCGTGAGGTGTGTGTGAGGTATGTTGTCTCCCTGGGGCAAAGATGGTTTATTCCTGCATGGCAGGGGTTAGACTTAATGGCCCTTGTGGTCTCTTCCAACTCTGTGATTCTATGAGTCTGTGAAGTTCTGCTTGTATCTCTGGATTGGCTGCAGGTAGATATCTCTGGGCTTAAACAGAAATCTTTCTTCCAAATTACTTCTTAAAATACATTGTTTCAGTCTCTTTCCTCTATTGCTTTTTGGGCTGATGACAAGTTTCCCTAATAAAACCTAATGTACCAGTCAAATTTCCTCAAAGTAATGATCAGTAGTAATGACACTACATAATATGCCCATCAGTGCATTGTGGCTAGGTACATAATAGCTTGACTTTAAGTAGATCCCAAGGCACAGTGGAGGGAGATGATGAAATCTTTCTATTTCTTTGGCTCAGTTCAAACAGTGCTGGTATTAAATGGCAAGGGATATTTTTAGAAATGAACCTCAGGTCAAAAATCTCTCTTGTCCCATTAAAACTGATAATTTAATCATTGAAAAATTATGGTAAGTAGCCTGAGTGGCTGTAGGGTATATAGATCTAGATTATGTAACATGGTCTGCAATACCTAACTTAATAATGATGGAGCTACCTGGTTGACATAACATCAACCAGGTAGAGAATTACAACAGGGCATAATGGGGCACTGTACAAGATGTTCCACTGTGCAAGAGGAGCACCTGCCACACTATGGGGGATCATGAAATCTAGGGGAATTTTTTCAAGCTGAGTACAGGGAAACCATGTCTTTTCACTGTCCTCCCTTCTGGATTACCAAAGCCCTGTGGCTCTGTTGGGCTCCATTATCCCCTCCTCTTCTTGCTCTGTCATTGCCAACAGGCAATTGCTTATCATGACTGTTGTGCAATTGCTATGCTACTCACTCCTGTTTGTGCATTGGTCCCAGTGGTGCAGCTGTGGTAATGCTCCCCTCCTGGGAACACATTCATTGTGCAATGCCACAATCTAAATAGTGGTTTTGTTGGTTTATTATGTCGTATATTCTCGACAGAATGCTAGCCATACATATATCTCAAATTACTTATTTGCTTATTTTTATGACATTTATATTCAGCCATTCCTCCAGTTAGCCTAAGGCGGCAAACTTAGCTTTCCTCTTTTTCACTTTATTCTCATGAGTATAAGCACTGTGATGTAGGTCAGGCTGAAAGAGAGAGACTGACCCAGGGTGCAGACCAGAGGCTGGTTGTCCTAAATCCTGGTCCAAAACTACACCATTCTGACATAAGTTCAATATGCTAAGCTGGTCCTCTGTTTTCTGTTACAGAAATGGCATCAGATATACCTGGGTCAGTGACGTTGCCAGTAGCACCGATGGCTGCAGGACAAGTAAGAATGGCGGGCTCCATGCCTGCTCGAGGAGGAAAGAGACGCTCAGGGTAAATTGACGTTATGGATTAAAAGTAGAGTTGAAAGTTTATTTTAAAGCTTGGGGCAACCTCCAGAGCTGTTCTGGGCAGCTGCAGAGCTTGGAAGCAATTAACTACAAATAACAAATTCTTTGTAGTGGATTTATTTTTGCCGCATATAAGTGCCTCTTAGCCACTTGCTCTCAGCTTTAATCTTAACTTCACCAATTTTTAAATTTTTTTTATTTTTTTAATTTCTTTTTATTAAAAAAACTATTTACATACATATTTCTAGTTGTCATATTCATTTTTCTGATTGTATAAAAACATATATATTATCTATATACCTAACATTCTATTTACTTATTTTCATGTCAGCAATATATTGTAAATATTATATAATCTATAATAGAAAGATATATATAATGTCTGTCATGCTTGTTATACAATCTCTATTTTGTCTATATTATATGTTTTACCCAGAAGGATCTTCTATTCCAGTGGTTCTCAACCTGTGGGTCCCCAGATGTTTTTGGACTTCAGCTCCCAGAAGCCCTGAGCATTGACCATAGTGGCTGGGGCTTCTGGGAGCTGAAGTCCACAAACATCTGGGGACCCACAGGTTGAGAACCACTGTTCTATTCACTTTTATACCATCTTCTAACATTCAGTTGCTCTCCCTCAGTTAATGGAGTGCCTCATATGCTTCTGTTTTAGATCCTTCTCTACATCTCGTTATCTTTCATTTCCTTCTTTCTTTTACTTGATTAATCTTTTCTCACTTTTATCTATTACCACAATAAATTTATGAAACTGTTGACTGGCCACCACCATTACCTGTTCCAAACTTATTTGTCATCTTCAGCTATCAAGCTTTTTATTATCTTCTCTTATCTCATATTGATTATTCTTCCTGGCAAATCTTTGCCCAGTTATTCTCAATATATCTCTTCACTTCCATCATTTCATTGTCTTTTTCTCCCCTTCTTGCTTCTTTCATAGCACGTGATAAAATTTCTAGGGAGACATATTCTTGAAGTTTCTTTAACCAATTCCGGTGTTGCATTTCTTTTCCAGTATTTAGCATATGTTATTCTGGCTGCTGTGACCATATAAAGTATCTTGTTTTTATGTTTATGATGTTCTTTATCCACCGGGTGTAACATGTTCAAGAGAAAGATCTCTGGTGTCAGTGGTATCAATTTTTTAAATTATTTTAAGTAAAAAAATTTTTGTTGGAGTGTTTGTTTAGTCTCCTTGTGCTGGCCACACGGTCTGACTAACGAGGGGGAGGAGCCAGCTAGGGGAGAGGAGCTTTATCTAGGAGCTTCCAACGGCCCTCTAGCTCATTTCCCAGAAGAGAGAGCAGAGGGAGAGCTGGGTCTGTGAAGACATCCTAGACCAGGTGTGTTTACAGGCTTGAGGGGCTGTGCTTGCTTGTCTGTCTGTTTGCTTGTGTTTGTTTAGTCTCCTTGTGCTGGCTGTGTGCTCTCCCTGAGCACATGGTCTGACTAATGAGGGGGAGGAGCCAGGTGGGGGGGAGGAGCTTTTAGGAGCTTCCAACTTCAGTCCTCCAAGTTTAACCCTTAGCATTCAGTAGAGCAGACGTAGCTAAACAGCTGAATTTCTGAAAGAAAGCCCAGTTATTCTTTCTAGAATTACTTACTGTACTGCTCACTGTAGTTTCAAGGATGGAAGGTGAGGGAGCTGCCGCAGTCACCTATAACACTTGTGGGATGTTCCTTTTCTTGCCACAAGATGTTCTCGGGTACACCTGCACCAAGTGCAAGCTGGTCACCTTCTTGAAGGAGAAGGTTCGCCAGCTGGAAGCATGAGTTTCTGATCTTCATCTTATTAGGGAAGGTGAGGAGTTTTTGGATAGAGCAGAGAAGATCTACCGGAAGACCGAATGCATGGAGGAGCTGCCAGATCAGGAAGTCAGCAAATGGAGGCTTGGGCGAATGTCACACAGAGGAGTAGAAGGACCAGGAAGGCAACAGAGACTCTTAACCTACACAATCGCTTCAAAGTTCTTGGCCTTACGAACAATGAGGAGCGCCACGTGGAGGGAACAGAATGTCAACAAGAAGGAATCCAACTTCGGCAACAGGAGCTAGATCAATGCTCCCAGCCTCAACAGAATGCCCAGGCAGTCCTAGTAGAACATGCTCGTCAAGGAGCCCAGGACAAGCCTCAGAGGAGGCAAGTTCTGGTTGTTGGGGACTCTTTGCTCAGAGGAACCAAAAGGGCAATTTGCAAACCAGACAAGCTCAATTGAGAGGTCTGCTGTCTTCCTGGGGACAGGATCAACCACGTAATGGAGAGGCTAATCAGGCTGGTCAAACCCACTGACCATAAGCCCCTCATTTTGGTTCTTGTCGGAACCAATGACACTGAGAGGAGCAGCTTACCACATCGCAAAGGACTACGAGCTTATGGAGATGAAGCTTAAGGACCTTGGTGCGCAGGTGGTCATTTTGTCTCTCCTTCCTGTTCAAGGATATGGTGCACGTAGGGAAAGGGCAATAGCAGGGGTCAACAACTGGCTCCGCACGTGGTGCCGCCGGCAACGGTTTGGGTTTTTGGAACATGGCCTGAATTTCCATGAACGTGGGCTTCTGGCGAGGGATGGGCTGCACCTCACGAAACTTGGCAGGAATGTTTTTGCAAACAGTCTCGCAAGAAGGATTAAGAGGTCTTTAAACTAAGTTCCACTGGGGAGGGAGACAATATTATTCAGGGCAAGGACTCGGCGAGTGCAGGGGGAAAAGGCCCAAATGATACTGGACAAGTAGTACAAGCGGCCAATGGCGGGAGGAGTAGAAACAATAGTACAGGACTTGCAGGAAGGGCCCAGGGACTTAAGTGTCTCTACACTAATGCACGGAGTATGGGAAACAAGCAGGATGAACTTGAACTCCTAGTACAACAAAATAAATACGATTTGATAGGCATCACTGAGACCTGGTGGGATGAGTCTCACGATTGGAATATAGGAATAGAGGGATATAGCCTATTTTGTAAAAATAGACCAAACAGGAAAGGAGGAGGAGTAGCCTTGTATGTCAAAGATGTTTTCACCTGTGAAGAGATCTGTGACTTAAACCCAGAAAGCCAGGTCGAGAGCATTTGGGTAGGAATTAAGGCAGCGAGAAACAATGGGGATATTCTGGTGTGGGTTTACTACAGACCTCCAACCCAGGCTGAGGACTTTGATGATGCCTTCCTCAACCAAATGACTACACATTCAAGGAGGAGAGAAACAGTAATCATAGGAGATTTCAATTACCCGGATATATGCTGGCAGTCAAACTCTGCCAAGACAGCAAAATCCAGCAAGTTTCTTGCTTCTCTTGCAGACAACTTCATGGTCCAGAAGGTGGAAGAGGCGACAAGGGGATCAAATATTCTAGATCTGATCCTGACCAACAGGGATGACCTTGTTAATGAGGTAGAAGTGGTTGGATCTTTAGGGGGGAGTGACCATGCCCTATTGGAATTTGGCATTCAGTGGGAAGGAGAAGATAAGGGTAGCCAACCACTCATCTTAGATTTTAAAAAAGCGGACTTCTGTAAACTCAGGGAGCTGGTGGCTGGAATTCCGTGGTCAAGAATAGTCAAAGGGAAAGGAGTTCAGGAGGCATGGGAGTTCCTTGAAAAGGAGATATTGAAGGCACAGTCTAAAACTGTGCCAATAAGGAGGAAAAATGGAAGGCATCTGAAGAAACCAGAATGGTTGACTAAAGAACTCTCAGCTGAGATAAGTGTTAAGAGAAACATGTATAGGAAATGGAAGAAGGGGGAAACCACCGAAGAAGAATTTAAGCAAGTAGCCAGGAGATGTAGAGAGGAGGTCAGAAAGGCTAAAGCACAGAACGAACTTAGGCTGGCCAGAGACATTAAAAACAATAAAAAGGGCTTTTTTAAATATGTCCGCAGCAAAAGGAAAAAGAAGGAGATGATAGGGTCGCTGCGCAGAGAAGATGGAGAATTACTCACAGGGGGAAGAGAAAAGGCAGAACTACTTAACACCTCCTTTGCCTCAGTTTTTTCCCAGAAGGATGCAAGCACTCAACCTGGCGGTTGGGGAGCAGGTGAGGAAGCAGGGGCAATGAGACACATAATAGGTAGAGGGGTGGTACAGGAATACCTGGCCACACTGGATGAATTCAAGTCTCCACGGCGAGATGAATTGCATCCTAGGATATTAAAAGAGCTGGCAGAGGTCAATTCGGAACCACTTGCTATAATCTTAGAGAAATCTTGGAGGACAGGAGAAGTTCCAGCAGACTGGAAGAGAGCAAACGTTGTCCCCATCTTCAAGAAGGGGAAAAAAGAGGACCCAAATAATTATCGCCCAATCAGCCTGACATCAGTACCCGGAAAGATCCTGGAGCAGATCATTAAGCAGTCAGTTTCTAATCACGTAGAAAACAAGGTGGTAATCACGAGAAGTCAACATGGATTTCTCAAAAATAAGTCATGCCAGACTAATCTTATCTCTTTTTATGATAGAGTTACTAGCTTGATAAATGAAGGGAATGCTGTGGATGTAGCATATCTCGATTTCAGTAAGGCCTTTGACAAAGTTCCCCTTGACATTCTTGCAAAGAAGCTGGTAAAATGTGGGCAGGACAGGGCTACTGTTAGTTGGATTTGTAATTGGTTGACTGACCGAACCCAAAGGGTGATCACGAATGGCTGCTTTTCATCCTGGAGAGAAGTGACTAGTGGGGTGCCACAGGGTTCTGTCTTGGGCCCAGTGCTGTTCAATATTTTTAGCAACGACTTGGATGAAGGAATAGAGGGCATGCTCATCAAATTTGCAGACGACACCAAAGTGGGAGGGGTTGCAAATACGCCAGAGGACAGGATCAAAATTCAAAATGACCTGGATAGATTGGAGAGCTGAGCCAAGGCTAACAAAATGAACTTCAACAGAGAGAAGTGTAAGGTCCTACACTTAGGTAGAAACAATGGAATACAAAAATATAGGATGGGGGACACGTGGCTGGATAGCAGTACGTGCGAAAGGGATCTAGGAGTCTTCATAGACCACAAGCTGAACATGAGTCAGCAGTGTGATGCGGCAGCCAAGAAAGCCAATGCAATTCTTGGTTGCATCAATAGGAGTATGGTGTCTAGATCGAGGGAGGTACTGGTACTACTCTACTCTGCTTTGGTTAGACCTCATCTTGAATACTGTGTCCAGTTCTGGGCACCCCAATTCAAGAAGGACATGGTCAAGCTGGAGCAAGTCCAGAGGAGGGCGACCAAAATGGTGAGAGGCCTGGAAACCATGCCCTATGAGGATAGACTTAGAGAGCTGGGTATGTTTAGTCTGCAGAAGAGAAGGTTAAGAGGGGACATGATAGCTATGTTTAAATATTTGAAGGGATGCCATGTAGAGGAAGGAGAGGGCTTGTTTTCTGCTGGTCCAGAGACCAGGACAAGGAGCAACGGATTCAAGCTGCAGGAAAGGAGATTCCACCTGAACCTCAGGAAGAACTTCCTGACGGTCAGGGCTGTCTGGCAGTGGAATCTGCTGCCTCGGAGTGTAGTGCAGTCTCCTTCCTTGGAGGTTTTTAAGCGGAGGCTGGATGGCCACTTGTCGGGAGTGCTTTGAGGGTTTTCCTGCATGGCAGGGGGTTGGACTGGGTGGCCCATGTGGTCTCTTCCAACTCTATGTTTCTATGATTTCTATGATTTCTAAGTAACACTGATTACAGTTTAATACTGATATTAACACTAATATACGTACAAAGAAATATTCCAATTATTAATACAAAATGACCCATGCTCAACCCACAACCAACAAATTAATTTTTCCAATAAATACGTTGCTGCTTTTAGCCTGCCTTCCCTCCCATTCCTCCCCCCCTCCGCAGGAAACAAAGTCAATTTTATTTAAAATCCCTTTCCTTTTATGTGGAAAATCATATTAATTGTATCTTTTATAATTTTGTACCCCATCCTTTCTGTAATTTTTTCTGTTAATTTGTTCCACTTCCTTAGCCAGTCACCTTCATTCAGCTGACCCAAATACCCCGTTCTTCTTTCTGATATAAAATCAAACATTATATATTCTGAAATATAATGTTGCCATTTTTCTGCCTTTCATCTTCCTTAATCTTTCCAACTATATGCTATAACCGCATGAGCTACCCTCAACATTTGTTTCAGCAAATATTTCCCATTTCTGCCCAGTCCCAAATCCTTTACATTTAGAGTCATGCTTTTTTCTTTGTTTAATTCCAACCTTTTCTCTATCATTCCATTTAGCTCCTTAATTATTTCCTGCCAAAATCTCTGTACAATACATTACAACGTTCCCACCACATATGTATATATGTGCCTTTACTTCCACATCCATGCTAACAATTAGATGACCTATTTTTTATTATACATGATAACTGATGTGGTGTTCTGTACCATCATCCAATTAATTTTAACTGTTATTTAACTGTTGCTCCCTTATTTTAGTATTTTTAATCATAATGACTTCATTTTACCACTCTTGAATTTGTTTACTACTTATTTTAATGTCTCTTTCCCATAATTCTAATGAACCCTCTTCTAGCTTAAATTGACGTTCCAATAAAATTTTATAAATCCCCCCTTCCTTTTTCCCCTCCAATCTTTCTTCTCATTAAATCTTTTAGGAGATAGTCTTAACTTTACCCATTGTGGTTAGTAATAGTAATGCTGGTCTAACTTACTGAACTGCTATTGTAATTCTTACCAAAGGGGTGGAGAACATTTGGCTCTCAGATATTTTGGTCTAAATATACCTGTCAGGCCCCACCACCATGGCCATTGATAGCAGACTGTAGAATTTGCACTCGAAAACATCTTGAGGACCAAACATTCCTCATACTGCCTTACAAGATAGTTTATGAGGGGAGCTTTGAATGCTATAAAAACAGTAGTACTGCTTCTGTTCCTTTGTTTTTAATCTTATCATTATCATTCTGCCTAATAATTATTAATATTAATATTATTGCAGTTACTCCATTTGTAATGAATGTCATTGTCATCACTGTTATAGTCATTATTGTTCTTGGCTTAGCATAGATAGTGTGTGTGTGTACGCATGCGCCTTCAAATTGCCATATGATGACTGCATGGACTTCATAGGGTTTTCTTAGACAAGGAATACTCAGAGGTGGTTTTGCCAGTTCCTTACTCAGAAATATAGCTTACAGCACCTGCTGGCTGGAATTTTAGACATCAGGTAATAAGGCTTTGCTTTTTTCAACTGCATTATTATGATCCTATCTGTAGCAGTATCATTTAGATATTTTTGTTGGTCTGTTTGGATTCACTCCTCCTGAAATTGCACTCTTATCACTGCTAGAACCAAAGTTGGTTTCCTGGACCCTGGAATGAGGGTGGGAATGGGCTATAGCCCCCCCCCCAGGAAAAGCCTAGGAGAGCTGAGCTCCCCTGCCCCCAAAAAGTGATTTGGAAGAATTTAATGACCAAGAATTTGGAAGAATTTAATGACCAAGACTCTTCTGTATCTGAACCTTCTCAGAAATTATCGGTGAGAAGCGTACTAAATGACTGAGTACTATGAAATATTAGGACAGGCATTCTCACTGAGCCCTTGCAGGGATATAAAAGGCTGCCTGTACTCTATTCTGTGCACATAGATTTGGGAATAAACTGCACTGAACACATGGAAGGGACCTCTAAATATAGAGCAAGTTTGCAAGAGTCTTCATTTTGAAGGATATTTTAGTGCTGATGAATAGGAAAAGTAATTTGCCCTCTCCTTGCAAGTAAACAAAATTAATAACTCTCTGCCTGCCAGTGTTAAGCTCTCCCCAACAACAGTTGTGGAGTCCCTGGTTGATTCCTTTTCACAGAGATGCAGAATCACAATTGGTGGGTCTCAATATTTCATGATCTGTTTCATCACTTTGTTTTTGACTCTCCTGTTCCCAGGGAAATTTACTTTTTCTCAGTCACAGTTGTATCTGACGTAAGATTCTCGAATTACTGACCAGTTTGAGTCTTAAAAACCTGTAAGATTTTATTTCACCATTTTTGGCAACTCTTTCAGGCACACGATCCCACCAGTTCTTTGCAGATGGTAAATTTTAGTGTCTGCATACATTTCAGTGTATCACAGCTACTGGGTTATCACAATATTTATTTAGATTGCATCTGTGCAATCTTGCTGCATGAACACATCAGCGGTTTCATATATATATATAGAGAGAGAGAGAGAGAGAGAGAGCATTTATTATCCTTAAGTAATTTTTTAAAAACAATTATCTTGATGATGTTGGTCTGAATCATTTGTTTTTGAGCTGCAAATATATGTTGTTGTTGTTTTCAGTATTACGTATTGTAACAATTTCTAGATGTTCCCCTACTCAGCTTTCCCTTCTGGGCTGTCAATATATGGACCATATCGTAGTTTATTTGGCTAGCCTGGGTCAGGGTTCAATGTTATTTTTTCGTAATTCTTTTCCTACATACAGGTATCTTTTCTTTCTTCAGTGTTTTCAATAAGTTGTTTTTATATATGTCTTTTGCGTTCACACCTGTCTAGAGGGTATGGAGGCAATTTTGCCATGTTCTTGTTCTCTCAGCCAGTATAGGCTTTTTTCCCAACAGGAAATGACCTGGAGTTGTAGACTTGTGGAGTTGGAAGGGGCCTCATGGGCCGTCAAGTCCAAACTCCTGCTTCGTGCAGGATTTCTAGCCAGAGCATTCCTAGGAGGCAGCTTTTCAGCTTCTTTTTAAAGATGTCCTGAGAAGGAGACCCCCACTACCTCTCTAGGCAATTGGGAGCACTGCTGAATCAATCTTACTATCAAGAAGTTCCTTCCAACATTCAATCAAAATCTGTCCTCCGTAACTTAAAACCATTAGACTTAGTTCTGCCCTCTTGGACAACAGAGAACAGGGCTGCACACACCCCCCCATGACAGCCCTTGAGATATTTAAAGAGTGCAATCATGTCACTTCTCAGTTTTGTTTTGTTTTTGTTTGTTTGTTTGTTTTTTGCCAAGTTGAACATGCTGAGTTTCTTCAACCCTTCTCCATACCTCTTATACCTCATCCTTGTCGCCCTTCTCTGAACCCACTCCAACTTCTGTATATCCTACTTAAAATGGGGTGCCCAGAACTGAATGCAGTAGTCCAGAAGAGGTCTGACCAGTGCAGAATATGGTGGGACTGTTACTTCCCTTAACTTGAAAACTATAGTTCTGTTAATGGATGTTAAGATAGCATTCGCCTTCTTTGATGCAGTATCACATTGCTGGCTCACATTCAATTTATGGCCGACAATAATCCCAAGGTCCTTTTTGAATGTGATATGACTACTTAGCCATGTATCCCCCATTCTGTTGTGGAAACCTTCCCAGCCAGCTGATTGTGAAAGTAGCAAGCATCATAGGTGTGGGTACTGAGTTAGAAATGGTTCCTCTGAGGTCTTATGCTGGTTCAAACTATACATGTACATAGCAAATACAGTTTAAGAAGAGTCTTGCCAGACTGTGTGGGCCCTGGAAAAAATGGCTGCTTAAGACAGTCATTTTTGAGTGTCCTGGAGTAACATCAAATCGTTAGTTACTAAATTTGTTTTTACTTGTAATTATGTTTTTATTATCAGAGATGGTACATTTGTGAGATTTTCTTATTTATGTGTCAAAATAGCCTGCTATGGAGCACTCTGGCTTCAGTGTACTTTGGGCTGCATTGTCTCAAGCAACAAAATACTTTAAGCTGCTGGATCCTGCTGGGTGAGACCAAAACTCAAACATCCTGTATCCCTCCAGATGCCTCTGTAAAGCACACCAGGAAGAGATGAGGCCAATAGCCCTCTCCTGTTTTTGGTCTCCAATGGTTGGTATCTGGGGGGATGCAGCTTCTGATTCTGGAAGTTACATATATTAGCCATCATGATACATTGGTTTGGATAGACGTATAGTTCCTGAAAGCAGTGGCTAAATGTGCTAGGAGGATCTGGGAACAAACAGATTGGAAGGCTGCATATAGTCCGTTCTAGGAAAGAATTTTTTTTAAATGAATTAGTCTGTATGGATCCTGCAACACACACATGCACACAGATTGAGGAAATTTGGATAAATATTCTACTTCTGTTGTTTGAGTGAAAGGCAACATAATACACAAGATACTCAAATTCTGCTTATTCAGCAATCTCAGTGGCTTTTGAACTGCCACCAGACATTGTCTGTTCTCATTGCAACACATATATTTGTAACCATAGGGATTAGAAACTTCAACAAAAAGATTAATTACATTCTCAGCTGTCTTGCATATATTTGCTCAGAAAATCAGATGGAAGGATTTTGAGTGATAAGAAGTAAAGCAGATCTTTACAGAAGACAGATTCAACCCAGTTAACTCTCATTCACTTGTTCTTGGTGGAGGATGTGGGTAGTGATACTTGCAGCAATTGCAAGTTGGTTGCCCTGTTGGAGGAGAAACAACTTGAGGCCCATGTAACTACTCTTCAGCATGTTAGGAAACATGAGGTTTTCTTGGACAGAGCGGAGCAAACCGTTCTGGAGGATGAATGCACAGGAGACGTCTCTGAGAGGTTGGTCAGTCCCCAAACTCAGGAGGTAGACATTTGGAGGAAAGTGGCACATAGAAGTAGAAGGACCGTGGATATTTCTGTGGGTTTGGAGCTCCAGACTTGATCTGAAGCTCTCATCAGAGAGAATGAGGGACAGGAGCAGGAGGAACAGTGTCAGTCTCAGAGAACATGCAGCGGACTTTGGAAGATTCAGTGCAAGGACTGGCCCCTGCCAATCCCCATAGGAGGCATGTGGTTATGGTAAGGAACTTCCTGCTGAGAGGATAGAAGCAATGGTTTGTGGGCCTGTTAATATGTGTCATGAAGTATGTTGTTTCCTTGAGGCAGAGATCTGTGATATAACATAGTGGCTAGCAAAACTGATCAAGTCACTGACCATTATCCCTTCCTTTTGGCCCACATGAGAACCAATGACACTGCAAAACACAGCTTCCAAGAGATCATAAGGGACTATGAGGCTCTGGGTAGGAAGCTGAAGGAATTTAATGCACAGGTTGTTATTTCATCTCTTCTCATATTTGAAGGACATGGCCCAGGAAGGGAGAGAAAAATAGTGGAAGTGAACAACTGGCTCCGCAGATGGTGCTGCCAGGAACAGTTTGGCTTCTTGGACCATTGACTTCTGGCAAGTGATGGATTGCACCTTATGGCAATTCTCAGGAATGTTTTGGCTAAGAATCTCAGAAACCTAATTAGGAGGGCTTTAAACAAAGTTATAGGAAGAGGGAGACAGTATTCTTGAGAGCAGGAGTTCATCAAGTGGTGGAGATAATAGTCCGAATCTTACAGGGAAAATGGGGCAAACAGGACAGGAACCTAACAGTGGGAGAGAAAGAAACTTAAATAAACAAATAGGGGGAGAGACCCATGGTGTCAGGTGCCTCTACACTAATGCACAGAGGATGGGAAATAAACAAGATGAACTTGAACTTGTAGCACAGCAAAGTAAATATTATATAAAAGGCATCACTGAAACCTGGTGGGATGAGTCTCATAACTGGACTATAACAACAGAGGGATATAACCTATTTCAAAGAATAGACCGAACAGGAAAGGAGCAGTAGCAGCACTATATGTCAGGGACATTTACACTGGTGAAGAGATCCATGACTGAAATCCTGGAAGGCAGGTTAAGAGCATCTGGGTAAAAATTAAGGGAGGGGGAGAAACAACAGTGATGTCGTTGTGAGGTTCTACTACGGACCTCCAAATCAGCCTGAGGACTTGGATGATGCCTTCCTGGAGCAGATGACAAAACATTCAGGAAGGAGAAATATAGTCATAATGGGAGATTTCAACCCCTGATATTTGTTGGAAGTCAAACTCCACCAAGAGTATCAGGTCCAACTAATTTCTCATTTGCCTTGCAAACAATTTCATAGGCCAGAATGTAGAGAGGGAAACAAGGGGAACAGGTATTTTAAATCTGATCCTAACTAACAATGATGATCTTGTTAATGGGGTGGAATTGACAGGATCTTTAGGTAGAAGTAACCATGTTGTCCTGGAGTTTACTATACAGCAGAAAGAAGAAGCCAAGTGTAGTCAGACTTGCATTCTAGACTTTAAGAAAGCTGGTTTAAGAAACTTAGGGAAATACTAGGAGTGATCCCATGGTCAGGGACACTTAAAGAGAAGGGAGTTCATGATTGATTAGAGTTTCTTAAAAGTGAGATATTGAAGGCACAATTTCTAACAATTCCAATGAGGAGGTAAAATGGGAGGTGTCTGAAGAAGCCAGAATAGATGTCTAAAGAACTTTCAATGGAGCTAGGATTTAAAAGGGACAAGTACAAGAAATGGAAAACAGGGAAATCACCAAAGAGGAGTTCAAACAAATTGCCAGCAAGTGTAGGGAGAAAGTCAGAAAAGCTAAACTTCAGAACGAGCTCAGGTTTGCTAGAGAAGTTAAAAACTATAAGAAAGGCTTTTTTTTTTTGGTTATGTCCATAGCAAAAAGAAGAACAAGGAAGCCGTAGAGCTTCTTCCAACACCTTCTTTGCCTCTGTCTTCTCCTAAAAGGAAAACAGTGCTCTGCCTGGGGAAAATGGCGCAGATGATGTGGTAGGGGAAATGCTGCACAGCATAGATAAAGAGGGTGGTACAGGAATACCTGGCTATTCTAAATGAATTTATTTCTCTAGGACCAGATGAATTACATCCAAGAGTATTAAAATAATTAGCAGAAGTAATTTCAGAACCCCAGGCAATAATCTTTGAGAAGTCCTGGAGAACGGGAGAAGTCTGGCAGATTGGAGGAGGGCAAATATTGTCTCCATCTTCAAAAGGGGGAAAAAGTGGATTCAAACAATTGCTGCCCAGTCAGCCTGATATCAATCCTGGGAAAGATTCTACAAAAGATCATTTTTAAAAAAAAAGTCTGTAAATGCTTACAAAGGAACATTAAAAGCCAACATGGGTTTTTTTCTCCTGCACTCTTTTTTAAATAGAGTTACTAGCTTGGTAGATGGACATAGTGTATCTTGATTTCAGTAAGGCCTTTGACAAGGTCCCCCATGATACTCTTGTGAACCACCTACTAAAATGTGGGCTAGACAATGCTGCTCCTACCTGGATTTGTAATTGGTTAACCCAACCAAACCCAAAGGATGCTCACCAATGGCTCGTCTTCATCCTGGAGAGAAGTGACTTAGTGGGGTGCCATAGGGGTTCTGTCCTGAGCCCAGTGCTATTCAACATCTTTATCAATGATTTGGATGAGGAAATACAGGGCATTCTTATTAAATTTGCAGATGACACCAAATTAGGAGGGGTAGCTAACACCCCAGAGGACAGAATCAGAATTCAAAATGATCTTAGCAGATTAGAGAGCTGTCACCAAAACAAGCATGAATTTTGACAAAAAGAAGAGTAAGGGTCTACACCTGATTCTATGACCCTTTTGGTCTCTTCCAACTCTATGATTTGTTTATAATTTGCATACTTGACTGTGATACTGGAGTTTATTTCCAGCCCTCTGAAGCCTGACTTTCACCCTTGAAAAGAACCTGGAAATTCCTCCAGCGTTTATTAATTCTTGCTGCCACCACCCACTGAATTCTGAATTAACTGAACAGTACAGTGGGAGCCTGCTCAGTGGATTACCAATCTCTATGCTAAGGACCTTTCCTTCCCTCTCACCTCCCCCTTCTGAGTGAGAGAAGTCCTATCTAGTGTGTGCCGAAGGATGGCGTGGGAATGGAGAGGAAACAGAGGTTTTACAGAAAAGCATTTATTCAAGGCATGCAAATAAACAAGACAATAACACACATGAGAGGCTCCCCCCTCCCAGGTACGCTTAAGTTACAAGTAGTTACAAAAACAGATACATTCTTTAGATCAGCCAGATCCAAAATAATAAACAGCCCTAACGCGACTAACTATCTTATTCTAGGTACTCACAGACGTTCACAGGCTTAGATGGTCTAAGAGAGGACTGTGGCCAGGAGGGCAGGCATGCCTGCAGCCTACGACTGGCACAGATCTCATCTCTCAGAAGTTCCTTTGATGTCTCTTTGTTCTCTCTCCGCCATATGGCCTCCCAAGAAGTTTTATAACTTCTCCCTGGAAGCATCTCGAAGCATCCCGAAGATGGTCACCACTTCCCTTTTTGATTGGTCAATTCTCACCCTGTGACCTGTGATGTTGACCCACACTAAAATGTAATCTAATCCCAACACCTCATTAACCCTTGGTTTACCTGAAGAGGGAAGTATCCCCCTTTAGCTAAGTCTAGATAATGGGAAGCCCCATTATCACATTGACTACCTAGAATATCAGAAATTCCTCATGCTAAAGCACTATGTGCTCCAAATGCAGAGAAGGTTACAGCTGCCTCTTTCAAAGTGGCAGAGTATGGGTATCTAGAGATATAAGGATTGAGAGAGTTTTTGGGGAAAAACCTGATTTTTTCCAAAGCCCTTTTCTTTCTGGAAAAAAATGAGAAAAAATGGATTATGGAATATTTTCTTATAGAATCATGAATAAAATATTTTAAGACACAATGTTTGCCTATTTACTGTCCCAACATATTTAAAACTATGTGGTAGGTAGACTTTTGAGTAAAGCTATGTATAGTCTCTCACATAAGTGCAGTTTTTGCTCTTGGTTCCCTTTTTTCCATTCTTTTTATGGGAATGAGCACTTTATGTTTGCTTGCCATTAGTAAAACTTGAGGAGGCAAGATAAGGTTTTCTTTCTTTCTTTCCTTCCTTCTTTCTTTCTTTTTTACTAATCTTGATAGTTTCTTCTTTTTTATTGATTTTCTCCATTGCTTCTCATACACTGATAAAACCAAAGATGTTCCTAATAGTTACTAGTATCTCTCCCTCCCTCCCTCCCTCCCTCCCTCTCTCTTTCTCTCACTGTGTATTTGTGTGTGTGTGTGTGTGTGTGTGTGTGTAGTTCAGGTCACAATTGCAACATTTCTAACAAAAGACACAATTTAAAAAAGTAAAGTCAATTTAAACAAACGATATTTTTACCATATCAGACATGATATTTTTATGCAAGCCAAGTTATTCATAATGCACTTCAGTTCTTAAAATAACCAAGTGGCTTTCAATTTGTAGAAGGTTTTAATATTGCATTTTTCCGGTTTTCAGAAAATTCCCCCCCAAAATACCAGACAAATATTTTTTCCTCCATGACTTCAAGATTTCCAGGAAATTATTCATCTCATAGTATTTTTTCAGCCTCCTGCTTTTGATTTGTGTGTGCACGTGGCTCAATGTTCCAGCAGTCTGAACTGTTGCTGCAAAATAGCAACTTTAAACCAAGAGTATCCCTGGCTTTTGCCTCTGTTTGGGTACATCCACATGGGCTACTTTGTATGAAGGAAGAAACAAATATCCCAACATATCTTAAAATGCATTGACAGAACAATTTTTGTGTGTTTTTATATGAGAGCCATTGTTGGAGAAAACTTAGATATATAAGTGTACTTTTAATTTAAAGCATATGAGTGAGATACTTGTGTAGGGAGGAGACTGAAGGAGGGCTTGTTTTGCAGAAAAACAACTGATATTTTGCTGGTAGAAATGGTGTGACAGTGGCTGGAGACCTACAAGAAGAGGATTTCATTTGACTTCAGAAATCTTTGGGTTTCATGGGATGGCCTTGGAATATCCTGTTCTGCAGAGGAGTTAACTGAGCTCGTTTTAAAGCTTGCCAAAATGGCCGCTGGAGGTCACTGTTTCTCCACCATGTACGGTTACCAGAAGCAACACAAATTATTGGGCTCAGAAAGAACTCTGGATTTGATGAAGAATGTATCATTCTCCATTTCCCCTGTCCAAGAAATAACGGCTGTAAGTTGGCAAAGTCCAGCCAAAATGTGAAGGCACAGTTATGACTGAATGTAGCATAGTGCTTAAGACAGAAGGGAGCATTGTTTGTTCATCTCGTTGATGTTGGACTGCATTTCCCATGATCTTTCACTACTGGCTGTTCTGGCTAGGGCTGGTGGGAGTTGCAGTCTAGCACTATTTGGAGGGGTGTACCCCTGGCAAAGGGGTGTCCCCTATTAGAAGTTTTTCCTTGGTGGCAGTGGGTCAGGAATTCTGATGTCTCCATGAGTGGGTATGTGTCTCCTGTCCTGCTGAATCTGGCAAAATGCCCGTGAACGTTCTTTCATTATTTAGAATCCAAAGGAAGTAGCAGAGAAAGGGCATCAGTTATAAGATTTCTGTATTGTTATTCTGGATCTGTAGGATTTTTACATGTACTCATGGAAAGTTGAGATATTAGCCAGTGACCAGGAAGCATTGGGTAGACAGATTTGATTCTCTATTTAGATTGTAAGATAGGAGCGAAAAGACCAAGTAGGAATCAGGGAGAGTCAAGCCAGAGTATAGTCCAGAAGTAAATTTAGGTACAGGAAAACTTTAGGAGAAAGAAAGCTAAGCAGTTTACAAACAGTACGTCTGACTTCCTTTTTAATAAAATGCTGGTGGAAGGATGGAGTTGAAAAAAACCAGGAAATGTCAAATTTTGCTTTCTAAAAGAGGGCATGCTGGTAAAGGAAGGAATCTTCCCTCATGGACCCCAGATCCAACTCCCATCATCCCTGGGTATAGTAATTTTGGCTGCAGATAATTGGGCTTTATTAATTTATATCTTGCCTTTCACCTGGGATAGGACCTAAGGCAGTTCACATCAAACCAAGAACAAAGTACAGTACACTAAAAACCTAACTAATACAAAAAGTTTAAAAAGCATTAAATAAACAATTCCATTTAAACAAAGCTAAATTACAACAGTTAAAAAATATACTAAAACTTGGGGAAAAATAAATACCTGCCATGGTAGCTTAAAAACCAAAAGCCTGGCTATATCAGAATGTCTTTGCTAGTCAGCAGAAGGAGAGTAAATAGGTGAGATGCACTAAGCCTTCTGTAGGAGGGAATTCTGTAAATTAGGAGAGTTTGGTAACAACATATGGAGGGTTCTCCACCACTGCTCTGCATGGTTATCTCTTTCAAATTAATTAGCATGTGTATTTAGCAATAGCATGTGTATTTCTATACAGCTTACCAGCTAAGTGCTGTCTAAGCAGTTTACAGTGTGTTAGCTAATTGACCCCCAACAAGCTGGGTACTCATTTTGCCAACCTGGGAAGGATGGAAGGATGAGTCAACCTGGAGCCCAGCAGGATTGAACTCACAACCTTGTGGCTGCAGTACTGCATTTAACCACTGCGTCACCAGGGCTCTTCGTCCAATGTGAACAAATGATTTAAACAAAGCTATTTATAAAATCTTCTCCAATTAGTCAAAAAAGCAATTGAAAATGGAAATTGCAGTAGAGTATAGAAAACGGAAAGGAAAATGACTCACCAGAAATAAGTCACCTATTGTTTCTTTAAGTAATATTGACTCATGCAAAAACTTAACATTTTTCAGAATGGACTTTGATGATGAAGATGGTGAAGGACCCAGCAAATTTTCAAGGTATGTTAAAAATTTAAGCTTACATTTGACTGTGAAGAAGGTGCTGAAGCATCTTACATTAAATAGCAGAGCTATCATCTGGTTAAGTCTTAAGTGATGAATCATATGAAATGTAATAGGTCTGATTTGCATATATTTGCATAATTTGCTAGTATTATCCATATATATAATATTGCTTATTGCAGTACAAAATGTAAAAATAAGGAAGAGTCTTGCCTGCAGGCTTACATTTAAAAGAATCTTGGTTGTTGGATTAATGTCTTACAGTGGAAATTCTCTTAAAAGAGGCATTCCCATTTTTCAAGTACCTGGAAGAAAAATCTCTTCTAAGATGATACTGCCATTCTAGTTTTTTCAAATATTTTTATTGTTATATGTGTACGTGTGTATATACACACACACACACACACACACACTTAAATTTCTTTCTGAATGAATGAAACTCTTTTTAGCTGATCAAAGTGGTTTATAATTATTATGAGAGTATGAAAGTTCAGCTTTTCAGCCCTATTTTAAGTGTTGAGTTTATTAGGGAATTTATGCCCTTCCTTCCCAGTGCCAAGATGGAGGGAGCCAAGGCAATAGATTGACTGTATACTACAGTAATTTTTCTCCTGTGTTGGCAAAGCACTGTGCTGCGGTATATGGGGCTGTTCTAGGAAATAAGACAGAATGACCAGAGTGCCTCTTATAATATGTCAAACTCTGTAAGCTTTTATTACTGTGGTTTTATTGCACTGTCCTCCCACAACCTGGATCAGCAATTCTTCTTGAAATGTATGGAATGACAAAGCAGTATTTATATGAACAGCTGCCGTGGCCCTCTTCTATCAGTCATCTGTACGCGCCAGTTTGACGCATGTCAGATTTTATAAAGAGCCTCTCGTACACTGGTTTTAAGCTCTTTTTTTCCCATTGTTCATTTATTGATTCTAACTGCAACATCATGGCAAAGTCTGAAATATTTGTAAGGTGATGCCTCCCAATTATTTTGTGGAGCCAAGGAGAGCTGGCTGTGGAAAACTTCTGTTCTCCAAGTACAAATTGTATGTGTTGTTCTTCAATTAATATCAAAGCCAGATATTTGTGTCTCAGAAATAGTATCTCCCTGTGCTGGACCTTTTCAGGTGTAATGCTGAACCACAGATTAGTGTAATTTGCATGAGCTGTGGCAAGCCTTGTTCTTGTGTGCTCTGCTGTCCTTTTTGGTGTGGCTGCAAGGAGGAGGTCAAGAGTCTCTTTTAAACTAACTACAGTTCCTGCTGGAACTTGTTGGAACTGTGGTTAGTTCGAATTTTGGTTATTTCTATTGGCTGGCAAAGTGTAGCCCCCAAGGCTCTTTGTGTGGCACCCAGTCTACCCCCCCTCCCCCAGATCTCCCTTTTCTTAAAAAAAGAAAAAAAGGTGGCAGGAGGCTTGATTCTGCTTCCTGGACACTTCCAGCAATTCACTTTTTAACAATAATAATTATTATTATTATTATTTTTATCCCACCTCTCCCAGTGGATCGAGGCGGCATTACAGGAACATATAAATACATTAAAACATTAAAATGTAGCCCATCCTCCCCACCCACCAACCCTTCTATCCCCCTAAAACACATTAAGTATTAAAAACAAATTGAAAACAAAATTAAAAACAAAGGGACAATTGATGAGAGGCGGTGGAACACTAAAAGGTTTAAAAAGGTTGCAGCCCCTTGAGTTTAAGATAAGAATACCTGTTTTCATAAAAAACATAACATAAAAGATATTTGTTTTCCAAATCCACAATCAAGATTCCAGTCATTTCTGAGTTATTGTTGGAGTTTGGTGGGGCCCTCAAGGGCCCTTGGGACAGAAAATTGGCCCTTGGATCCACTGCAGTTGCCCACGCCTATTCTTTATTATCTTATTTTGTGTACTAATCATACTTTGAAACAGAGGTGGGCAAAGAGTGACTCATGGGCTGCATGCAGCCCTTGGAACTCCTAAGTGCAGCTCCTGAAGCCTCCCAAAATCCTCTCAAGGTCCCCAGATTTTTTTTTTAAACAATCAGGGCAATTTTGGGGTTGTTTTTTTTTGCCTAAAAACAATCCCAAAATGTGCCCAAATTGCAGCAGTTTGTTTCCTCTGAATCTCCAAAGTCCCCTAAACCTCCCCAAAACACAAAAGAAATTTTAAAAATTGGCAAAATGGCAGCTGAAAGTGGGTTGGGTATACTGAAATGTACCAGTGCAACCTGCTGGGCTGGCACATGCTGGGAAAATGGCCTCTGCCCCTGTGCAGTTACTCACTCCTGCTTTAACCCATAGCTTGGGAAAGTTCCTTTTTTGAACCACAGTTTCAAGAATTCCCCAGCCAGCATGAATACCGACCACACTGTCACAGATTCTGGGAACTGTCAGCCCACAAAATTTTCCATTTTAAATAAGGAATGGTTCCCCAGGTTCAGACATAATGGAGAGCTGCAGCAGAAACAAACACTTACGTTTTTCTTCTCGTTGTTTCTATAGAAGAGGAAGGGGGAGCATGAGAACTGAAGCCTCAAGTGGGCTAATGCATTTGTGTACAGACTTCAGTACATGAGTGCAAGGTGTAACCTTGGCATTTTGCTATGCTGCTATCATAGTCTTCATCTATTTACTGTGCTATTTTTTCTCTTGCAGGTATGATGATCAAATCTGTGGTGATAAGGAAAAATATGCAAGGTAGGCGCTGAGAGAACAGTGAGGGATAATGGTACCCTAAACAAGAAAGAACCAAACATTTTAGACTTTAGCTCTTTCGCTTAGAAATGTAGTTCTTCTTGTTCTCTCTTTGGGTAGTCAAAATGATCGCTGATCCAGAAAAGAATGACCACATAGGAGAAAAGAACCTATCAGGAAGGTGTATACTTGGAAGGATTTGTCTTGTGGAAACAGAAACAGTTTGTAATGGAGTTAGTTTTGGCGCATTTATAGGGAAGAGTGAGAACAGTGGATAGAGCCTGATCTTAAAGGTGGGGTTCCTTGGAAGTGAATAACATGTGCATCACAGAATGTGAAACACCTCAGCTTTGATCCAAGTAACTGTTGCTTACTGTCCAAGCCCATGTCTGGAGATGCACATTCCCAATGGCAGCACCATGCCTGTCTTCTCTTTCCACTACAAAAGCTTTCAAGGTGATTAAAGTTTCAAAGGAGGGAGCAGTAGCTCAGCAGCAGAGTCCAAGCTTTGTACTTGGAAGGTCTCAGAAACAATCAGTGTCATCTCTGTCTCTCTTTGTAAGGTCCAGGTACTGATTTATTTTCATTTATTTAATTCATATCTTTCCTTTCTCCACATATGGGACCCAGTATAGATTAAAATATAGCAAAAATAGGAAAGACCCCTCTGCTCATGATTAAATAATCCTGGCCTTAAAGAAATGGTATAGCTTGATATAAGACAGCACCTTACATCCTAGATCAAAAAATTTAAAATAAACACAAGCTCAAAGCTAATTTAGCAGCCAAGAGCAGATAAAGAGAAGATATTGAATGAAATTAGGTATGTTGGTCAATAATTAATTGCTATTAGTTATTAGAGAAGGAGGGATCCTGAAAGATAGCGATGTCTGCCTCAGAAACTAGGACAGCTATCTTTTTGGATTAGAGCTTGCCCAGCCTGCATGGCCAGTGGTGATTCTACTAGTTACAGTACAAAAATATAACTTTTCCAAGCTCTGGTCAGCACTAGGCAAATTTGCTAAGAGATGAACCTGTACGATCAAGCTACCACTACAAAACTGGCTTTGTCTCCAAAGCTGGAGCAGACATTATACACCCTGCAATCCATTTGCAGGAAAGGACCACTTATGTACACTCACAGTGTCCAAGCTTTCAGTGATATCTCAAGGGTAAAGAGGTCTGCCAAATCCCATTGCAAGCAAAGATGAGCTCAGCTGCTGTAATGATGTCTCTGCTGCAAATACTAAGTCATCTCAAGCACTTATTTAGCATTTCTAAGGAGTGGAATCACTTTTATTCTCTCATTCACAAGCCGCCTTCATAAATTCTATGGAAAAGTATAAGCATGTGTTAAAACTTTTAATTAATAATTCTGTACTGATCTCTACCACCACACAGAAATTCACCTTCATTATCTGAGTGGAACAAAGAGGTTTCACTTGCTGGCCTTGATCCACTTTTTACCTCATCACCTATCTTTGTCACCTTCCATGTGGAAAATCTAAAATATAGTCTCTCACTGAGATATGTAGCTCCCATCACAATTGAGAACTCCTAGTCACACAGGGGTCTAAGTTTAAGCCTTAAATCACTGAGTTGGAAGGGACCACAAGGGTAATTTAATGCAGTGTATATCGCAGGTGTGCAGGGATACACAACTAAAGCACTCCCAAGAGAAGGCTGTCCAACAATTTTTTAAAGACTTTCAAAGAAGGAGAGCCATCCACACTCCAAGGCAGTGTATTCCATTGCTGAATAATGCTTACCATCAGGAAGTTCTTCCTAATGTTTAGGCAGAATCTCTTTTCTTGTAATTTGAATCCATTGGTTTGTGTCCTGGGCACATTTCACATTACATAGTTATAGCACTATAATTCCACTTTAACTACCAGAGTTTTATCCTACAGAATCCTAGAGTTTGCCATTTAGTGAGACACTAGAGCTCCCTGTCTGAGACTTCTAAATGCCTCTCCCAAAACAGTAAATTCTAGGGTTCCACAGTATACAACACTTGCAGGGAAAGTGGAATCATAGCACTGTAAATGTGTAGTGTGTAAGGCCCCTAGTTTTGGAATGCAGAAAACAAGCTCACTCCAACTACTGCATGATATCCATTATGATATTTAAAAACGGCTATCGTATCAGTTCAGTCTTCTCTAAGTTTAACATGCCCAGCTCCCTAAGCCGTTCCTCATGGGACTTGGCTTCCAGACTTTTGACTGTCTTGGTTGCTCTTTTGAGTAGAGTTGTAGTTGTAAAAATGAAGACTTCAATGTGTGGAAGGTGATGGGATCAGACAGATTTTTGATCACAGCTTCCAGAATCCATGGTCCAAAAAGTAATTTTTCTAAGCTCCGCTCTCATATCACACAGTTCTTATTGTTATGAAGAAAAAAAATGCTCAGATACAAAGAAATTTAGGTCCCATTTCTGAATTTTCATGTTAGAAATAATATGATTTCTGTAATCTTTATGTGTAATTAAAATCTATAATAATATACTTGTAATATAATTTATAGTATTGTGTAATATAATTTCTGTAATACATTTTTTCCTTTTTTCCAGTTTTAGCTCTGCTATACTCATAGCAAATTTTGAAATTATTTCAGTAATTTGACATTTTAAAAAAACAACAAAATAAATTGGTGTGAATCATAGAAACCGCAGAAAAGAAGATTGCTCATTTTTAGTGATGTTTAATTTAATTCTAAGAAATATATTGACCAATAGTGTATTTTTGAGAACAGTACATAGGACAATATTCTGTTAGTGTGGTACAATGGCATAAGTCCAGCTGATGCTTCCATACTTCCCCTTTTTGTTATTGTTGAGGTTGCAATTCTTTATCGATGTAAAATGACCAAACTTTCCCTCTAAACCTACCTTTTAAGTTGCTGCATCACCTCAACATGTCCATATACTAGCCAGCGGAGTGTGGAAGGATGACAGAGCAGCGTCCAGCTACATTGGATGCACAGTGATGACATCATCCTTGGGGACTTCTAGGGGGCCTTCTGGAGGCTGCCAGTTTACTGCCCCCTACATAGCTGGACCCATTTCTGCTGGCCTCTCCAGCTCTCCACCAGCCAGTAAATGGTTGCTGGCAGGCTTCAGCAGCTTGAAAGATAGATAAGAGGGAGGAAACATGTTGAAGACCACCCTGTTTGAACTTTATGATACCTCTCCTGATCAGAATCTTCAGATAGATTCAAAACAACTGTGATTGGATATAGAGATAAGCTTCATAAGAACTCAGTTCAAAAAACAAGGCAAGCCTCTACATCTCATATTTGTTGTATGCACAATTTTGAGCACGTTTTTACAATGTCTATAGAAACTTCACAAGCTGGGGTGGATGAATAAAGATTTCTGGTTTCTAGGTGGTGAATGAATATGATAAAATTACTATGATCTGAAAATGAGAGAATCTGCTTAGCTGTATTATTTATGTGAGTTGCAGAATCCAGCTTTTCTCATTGCAGAAGTTGTGTTGCCCAGGGCTAAGCTATTTCATTAAAAAAGTAGTACAGATATATAGATATGGTAATGTACGATATATTGGTAAGGTAAGATTCTGAGGTCAGATTTGATTGAGCAGATGGGGTCAACTGTGGGGACAACTACACTTATAGTCACTTATAGTCGACTCAAGACTTTTCTGTGTGATGGATGGGATGACTGACTTCCTTAAAGCTTAGTTTTCCAGCTTTGGAATCCTGCAGTACTCTGTTTGAAACTCTCCCCCTACCTGCTGCCAAGCTCAGATTGGACTTGAAGTGGGACGGTCTGTTGCCTCTGTGCAGAGCTCCTGTGTACTCCAATGCATACATGGAGCCCCCCGGCCTGTAGAGATCCACCCTGTTAATTTCAGTGGGGGAAGAAGATCCGCCCATGGCAAGAAATGTGAAAGTGGATCTATTTCTTCCATTGTAATTTAAGGCTTTGTGGGCAGGGGAGCTTCAAGTGTGCTCTGTGCCTGTAAGAAATCACTAGGCTTGGGGATTGCTTGCCTTAGATTTCCAAGCTGGCAAACAGAAGGCAGTGATACTTTGCCCTTAATGTGCATACAAATTGCCATGAAAATTACTGAGTGTTATTCACTAGCATAAGGGCATGGCTGTGACAAGCAGAGAAGGAGACTGTGCGTTGGGGGAACTGTGAACATAAACCTGGTGCAGGGAGAAACCAAGTTGTGGTGAATCTCTGTACATCACCCACTCTAAAAGACTCCTCAGTAAGAATTTGACTACCCATTGTCAGAAGTTTGGGACAGTGGCCTAAAGGATTCCTCAGTAAGAATTTGACTATCCATTGTCAGAAGTTTGGGACAGCTCTTACTCCCCATGAATGCATCATCATTCCATGGTCATGACTTCTTTTCACAGAGGATGTATAATCTAAGAATGGGGAATCTATAGTTGTTGGACTTCAGCTCCGATCAGACCCCAGTAAGCATGGTGAACAGTTTGGGAGGTTGAGAGCTGTAGTTCAACAAAATCTGGAGACCCAGAGGTTCCGTAATATCTCTGTAATGGAATAAATGTTATACTTTCCGACTGTTCCAATTTGACAGAGACAGTCTTGATTAACCCCCTGCCATCCAGCTTTTTCAACTGCTTTTGAGACAACTCAGTTTCTCAGTCCTCAGCTTACTTCAGTTGCTGCAAACTGAGTTAAAAGTACAAAAGTACTTTGCACGCGTATTAACTTAGCAGAGGGAAAGAGAGAAAATTTTGGCCTTCCCAGTTGGCTTAGGCAAAAGCAAACTGCTGCAGCCTCTGCTAGCTTGTGTTTTTCTTCCTCATTCATGAATTTTGTAATCTTGACCACACTCTGATATTGCTTGGCCACCCGTGTCCCAGTTTTCATCTGTGAAATGTTGGAAGGTATGAAATGTAGGGCCACCAGAAGTTTGAAAAGTAACAGTCTTGGACTATAGTTCTGGAAATTCCAAGGTGAACATGCCCCTCACTTTACTGGCTATGGGTTTCTGGGAATTTCAATCCAAGAAGGTAACTTTCCCAACTTCATTTTGGTATGGGTGTCTACAACTGCCTAACCATAACCCAATAGTTCTGTATGTAGCAGTAGACTTACAGTGCAATTGCCTACATGTCTACCCAAAGTTAAAACCACTATGTCATGTCTAGGATTGCAGCAGTGCTATAGGACACACTGGGAACTGTTGAGAATTGATCTTTCTCCTCTCTGCATAGCCTTGGCCTCTAAATTCTACTCCTTGGCCATGCTAGTGTGTGGCGCAACCCTTTTGAATACACTCTAATCGATTGTAATGATTTCCAAGCACTACATCTTTTACCGACAGCATCTCGCTTTCTCTCTCGGTTTGCTCCTTGTCATGTGTGTTTAGGGAGAACCATAGTGAGATCGAGAGACGCAGGAGGAACAAGATGACCCAGTACATCACCGAGCTCTCTGACATGGTGCCCACCTGCAGCGCCTTGGCGCGCAAACCTGACAAGTTGACCATTCTCCGCATGGCAGTGTCACACATGAAGTCAATGAGGGGCACTGGGAACAAATCTACCGATGGAGCATATAAACCTTCTTTCCTAACTGAGCAGGTGGGTGGCTTCATGGGTATGGAAGCAATGAAGGCAGTTTCAGACACTGTGTTGACTGTTGCATTCTAGAAGCTGTGGTTGAGAAAATAAGCTCTGTTGTATTGTAGCAAGGCTCAATTTTCTGTCTGTATCCATTGGGCCCATATGGGGCACCCTGATATGATACCTGTGTTTGTCTTATTTGGGGAAGAGGTGGAGCTGCACATTTTTATTTTATTTTATTTCTCCTTGTACAGGATCCAGGATGGCTTAAAAGCAAAAACATTGTACAGCTTTAAAAATGTGCAAAAGTTTAAAAAACAATTAAACCACAGTTTAGTTAGAAGCAGAGTCAAAACAATAAAAAACACAATTAAACATAGCGCAACCCTATTAAAAGCACTTATCCAAAATAAGTGAATTCTGCAACCAGACACAGCAGCCGAGTGCTGCATTTGCCCTACACCCTATTTCTTTATAATGTTCATTGTGACCTGCTTAGTGTGTCAAACTTCCCTGCCACCGCTTTCATCTGTTTAATCTGTTGCAGGGGCATATAGTAAATCTACATCATTGTGATGTCAAAATAGGAGGCACATTTGTATTCAGAATTAGTGGTACTATTAGGTGGACCATGGTAACTGCCTCAGGCAGCAAATTCTGGATGTTGTGAAATGGTAAGCAAATTTTTAGTTATCTAAGTGCTATATTGTTATTGCTAGGGGAAGGTAAATGTATTTGCAATATTTTCTGCCAGTTGTGCTGATGGGAGGCTTTAGCTATTATGTCCCTTACTAGGGGATGGGAACAGGCACCAAAATATCTTGCACTAAATATTACAAAAGAAAAAGGGAAAATTCAATCTATGTCTGTCTGTCTTTTTGCAGCAGCCATGTTTTTTGGGAAATGTGCAGTTCTCAGTGTTATATTGTATTTGGTGGGAAGAAGAAATGTCCAAAAACATCTTACAATATCCGCATGTTATGAAAGGTCTTTGTTTGCCTGTGGAATTTCCACACCTCCTTCCCTGCTGTGGCACTTCCTTCGCCTCAAAACTCATCCTCCATGACAGCCTGTGTATTACATAAAAGCCTTCTTAGTATCTGGGTATCACGTTGGATTGGATTGTTGGTATATAACACTCTCACAAATTATTTCTAAATAGTTAACATTTGTTCTTCAAACAAATCCTAATGACTGAATAAAAATTTAAGGGGGAGACAGAGTATTAGAAGAGTGGTTTCCAATTAAAAACTTCCTCAAGCAGAAATGGTGTGATATTATAATGGAACGAAATTGTGTGATATTAAATTAGAATGGAGTCAGAAGACCAAGGTGAATTAGTAAGATTACTAGACTTAAGCATTAGATATTCTATGTTTTCTGCAATAAGAGAATGGGAATATTACAGTAGGGTCCACAAAGGTAACGAAAATTTTAGGATTATAGGGATTTGGAACAGTAAGACTGAGATAATAACTCTAATTAGGAGAAGAAGTTCTATTTTTTATAAACCTTTTCTCTTCTCTCTTTTTTCTTTTTTTTCTTTTCCTTTCCTTTCCTTATTCTTTATCTTTTTATTCTACTTTTTCTTTATTTGAGATGTTGTAACGTAATATTTTCGTATTTATCACATTATATTTTGTTGTGTTATTTCTTGCTTTCAATAAAATTAAAAAGAAATGAAGGAGTGTGTGTGAGAGAGAGACGAAGAGAGAAAATTGTAAATGGCTCTGAGCTGTGTGGCCTGTCAGTTTGATCTAAATGATAAGAAAAAACTATTGCATGCTCATGTATGTTTTGCGAGAGCCCATACACATATAAATGTACATATGCATTTACTACTACATAGCATTTTAATGAGAACTTTATCAACTGCCTCATTCGTGGAATGATATCATTGGGGGGCTACAGACAATATCCACTTACAGCCTTTGCATGGAGGAGAAGGAAAAGTCAGAATATCTCCACAGTGGCTGCATACTGTGTGTGTGTGTGTGCACACGTGCACATGTATGAAAGAGAGGAAGAGAAGAGATGGGACAAGACAAACTATGATTAGTGTTACCTAACATGTGAGAAACAAGCAGAAATCACCAACTAACCTCAGATAATTCAGCACTGAAGCACAGGATTCTAGTCCTTTTCTTCCTGCAAGAGGAGGAGAAGCATAATGTTCCATGTACTAGAGTGTAGTCAAGCATTATGTATGAATCCAGTTGCTGTCCCTTAACCTTTCATGTATATAATGATACTAGTCTACCCTATGGGATGGTTGAAAGTTTGACTGAGATATAGTGCAAGTGAAAATGATCCGTTTTGGTTTTTAAAATTGAGCTATATTGAAAAAGTGATAGCTTTGATTTTTTTTTAAAAAAATTGTACCATAGTGAAGATCATCAAGTCTCTGCTGCTGAATCACCTGCAGTGGGCATAATCTAGAATCAAACTGCCAGATTTGATGAGATTAAGCCCTGTGAAATGAAAAGGGATTTACATAGAAGGAAGCATGTATGGGACCGCACTGTTACATGTGCTTGCTAGCTAGTCTTCTGTTTCAGGTCTCAAAGCAAAGTACAAAATTAGTCAAATGGTAATATGAAAATCAAATTGCAATGAAATTACTCATTAGGCATACAGCACAATATTGGACCTGTTCTGAAGAAAGTTCTGAAAAAATTAAAGGTTTTTATCTGGTGCCAAAAAGAAAAGGACCCTGGCAGGTGGCAAAGCTCAGGTGAGAGAACTGCAGAGGCGGAGTGCTGGAGGCAAAAAGCCATGTCTCCGGTCATTCTTTACCACATTTATCCTTGGAGAGTTAAAAGCATGTGAAGCAGGAAGCACAAGTCTCTGAGAATGAAGATTGAAAGAAGCTTAGAAGGTAGGCAGGCAGTGGAAGCATCTGGCCAATACAGTGGAGGGTAAGTTTTACAAGAAAAAGCCTAACCTGCTCTGGAAGCCCTCGCAACTCATGGGAAGCCAGTTGTCTGCTGATGGATGGAGTGCCGGGAAACTTTTGATCTGTAAAATTGAGTCTGGCCCTACAGAAGAAGCAACGAAGTAGCCAAAGATACATTACTAGCTGAGTCAAAGGACCGGATGGTAAAACCCAGACACGCTGTGTGCAGGAGGATCTTCAGTACTCGTGAGAGGACAGTGGCCCCCACTACAGTGAGAGCGGCAGCCCAGTTTGAGGAGTGCTGGGTACCTGACACACACAGTTCTTTCCCCATAAGCACCTTGCTGCTCCTCCCAGCTCACCCCCTAAAACCAGCTGTTTTATTCTGTCTAATGGTAGAACAGGACGTGGCAGAGCAGAGTTCTGAAGATTTCTGGGTCAAGGCCTTGGCATAGTGACCTGGTAGGAATTGGCATGACTTAAGAAGAAGTATTTTATTTTTTTTGGAAAGAAAGAATTAAGGAACTGAATGGGGCCCTTTGGAGTGAGTTTTTGTTCATTCTAAAATTAATGCTCAGAGAAGCAAATGAGGGTTTTGCCTTTGTGAGGAGGCAGGGCAGTGGCAGCAGAGTTATTTTTGTAGCCTTTCCTGGGAATTTTCCTCCTGTGTACCTGCAAGTTGCCTATTGACTTATGGTGATGCCACAAATTTCATAGGGTTTTCTTTCACAAGGAATGCTGACTAGTGGTTTTGTCAATTCCTTCTTTTAAAATATATCCTAAAGCACCTGGTATTTGTTGTCCTTCTCCCATCCAAGCACTAACCAGGGCTGCCCTGCTTAGCTTCCAAGCTCAGACAGAATCTGGTGCCTTTAAGTTATGTAGGCCCCTCCAAAGTTTCATTTTACTTCCCCAGAATAACCTGGGTGTTGTGTACTGCAGTGGAATGAGAATGGCAGTTACCAGGAATGGCAGACGGTGATATGCTCCATGAATTTCAAAAATAATAGATTGGAAAGTAGTGAAAGAAAGAGAAATTAAAACCTGGAAATGCAATTGGAAATGTAAGACATGTTTTTCTTTATAAAAAATACAATCTAACACATTATGAAGCGAAATTTGGTCTTGCTAATAAAATGCATTGCGTTGTATAGCAACAACAACAAAAGTTCTGCAACCTTATTAAAAATTGTTTCACATTTGACTGGCTCACTAATACTTCCTTCTTGTTTTCTTGGCAAGGAACTGAAGCATCTCATCCTCGAAGCTGCAGATGGTTTTCTTTTTGTCGTTGCTGCTGAAACAGGCCGAGTGATTTATGTGTCCGATTCTGTTACTCCTGTTCTGAACCAGCCACAGTCAGAGTGGTTTGGCAGCACCCTCTATGAACAGGTTCATCCCGATGATGTGGAGAAGTTGAGAGAGCAGCTCTGCACCTCTGAGAACTCAATGACAGGTCAGCTTTCTTTTGAGGTGTGAGTCTCCTCAGGCTGTAACAGTGTTAATGTCCTTTAATGAAAATGCCCTAATGCAGTACTTCCAGGCTATCTGACATGGATAGTGTTTTCCCCCAGTGTGCCAGAGACCAGTATCATCTTTCTTGCCATTGGCTAGCATTTTTTGTTTCTTGGAAGCTCCCCATGGACCTGAAGCAGATGGGTCAAGGACCAGAGCTGGTCTACGGACAACCACTTTGAGTAGCACTAATGCAGCCTTCTTCTGAAGGGAAACCAAAACATTTGTTGAGTGTTAGTTGGATGGAAAGTTACTTTAGCACATTTGCAATCCATGAGTGACTTGGCAACTTTTAGTATATTGTATTATATTAGAGTGTTTAAGCCGTGAACTTAGAGCTTTCGTTCTGTTCAGATTCTGATCTTTCAGAATGTGGGAGAGAAATGCATTTCTTTCAGTAAGGTTTGAGCCTTGATTCACCAGCATAGCTTTCTACTATTTATTGGAGTAGCTAGGAAAAGCAATTCTGCTTGATTTTAAGCTGAGGCCTTTTAACACCACTGAGTTATGTCACTTTGATACCATTTCAACTATTGTCATTCCATCCTATGGAACCTTGGAATTTACACTTCAGAGGAGTTAGTGGCCTAAATACCTCAAAGGTACCCAGTCCTGTCTGTTCTTGAAAGCTAAGTGGAGTCTGGCCTAATTAATACTTGGAAGGAGACCACCAAGAAATACCAGATGCTGTAGGCAATGTTCAGAGGAAGGCAAGAATAAGCCATCTCTGAGTATTTTTTGCTTAAGAAAACCCAATGAAATTGATGAGGACCACATAAGTCAGCAAGCAACTTAAAGACACACACACACACACACACACACACACATTGCCAGTGAACTGTAGTGCCTCACCAAATCATAAACCCTGTAATTCCAGAGGATGGTGCTATGGCAAGTAATGTGGGATGAAAGTGGTATAGTTGTGTAGTGTGGAAGGCCTCTGGTGTCCTCCAACTGTTAGGGAGTTCAGTATCCATGATCCCTCACCATTAACCATGCTTGCTGGGTGTAGTTATAAGTGCAGTCCAAAATACTTGGAGGGGACCAGGTTGCAACAAGCAGCCTTACTGTTGTCATGTGCTGGCAACTCTTTTACTCTCAAGAAAACATGCATGTTTTTTCCAACAGTGTTTAAAGATGTATATGAGGTGTAGCATACAACGTTTCGTGAAACTAGCATTCTACAATACACACCTGGTGGTATAGTGATACACACCTTTACATGTGCACAATTGGTGAATCCTCAGGGCCTTCCCCTTTTCCAAACTCCCAGCACTTCCCATGGGGCCTTGTTTGTTCCCATACTTCGATCTTGCCAGTCCCCAAACTTTCTCCAGTTTCCTTATCAACACCCAAGTTGTCTCCTAAGGCATCTCTGGTGTTTTCTCTATCTCAGTCCTTTGTGTATCCATCTACACACTGACTAGAGTCCTTGTTGTCAGAGTCTCTCAACCTTCCCTCTTTGATCCCTCTCCTCTAGGAGGAAATGCAGTGACATTTTCCTTTGATATACAATACATTGTTACACATAGGCCTTGCATAGGTTTTATGACCATAACAGAGTACCCTAAAGCTCACGCACAGTAAATCACTTGTCAGTTGCTATCTTGTGTAAGTAAACAGAGCCATGCCTTCGCACACTTACAACAATCATTCAGATTTTTCCTGAGGTTTAACATAAAATATATGGCGACCTGTAACACATGATGGTTATCCAATCCTTTTGCTACATCAAGATGATAACTCACTACAACAATGTTTTATACCAGCATACAGTATTGGGGGATATCGCATAATCAACAGGCATTCATTATCCTGAATGAGTCACACTATTAATCATGGCGTGGAGCACCACTGATGTGACAACTTCTTCATCCAGTTAATATCTGCTCAGAGTGAAGTCCTGGTGACTTCAGTGTGTATGATTTCCAGGTACATATGCTTAAGAAGACAGCCTGAAGCCCATACTATACTTAAATCTTTTTTGGCTTTTGGTGGGGAATGTGAAAAGTACAAAAACTGACCATATTATTTTGAAGAACAAAAAGCCATAAGGACTTAATCCAGAGTATGCAAGTTGCAGTTATTTACATATATTTGATATTTGTGAAAATTTAGTATGTCGTTCCTCTTGGATGTATTTGTTTTTGTTTTGTTGTTGTTGTTGTTGATTTTCTAGGGTAGCACTTAAAATTAATCTCCAGCGTAGCTCAATGTAACAATTACCACATATTTATTCCATTTATTTTATTCAAATTAACCCTCATGTATCAGGGTGGAATATATTAGTTTCCCAGAGTCATGTTTTTGTAGAATCCACAAATTAACAATTTGTAAGCTGCTCTGACACCCTTTTTGGCTTAAGAACAGGATATAAATGCTCGAAAGAAAGAAAGAAAGAAAGAAAGAAAGAAAGAAAGAAAGAAAGAAAGAAAGGCATATTAATCTCCTAATTATGACCCTGACCCTCAGCACATTGGAATTCTTGTTGAGAACAATTCACTTAGTGCAAGTTATTTTTGTATTTGTTTTATCCTGGTGCATGAGAAATAAAACAACCAATTTAAGCATACTCGCAGGGAGGGTGGGTTAAAGCATGAACAATGTAAGACAGAGTGTGTCCCTAAGACACTAAGCAATGTAATACAGGCAGTGTAAGCCTGGTCTCTTCTTCTGTGGTTTTGGTGGAAGTGCAGTTCAATGAGAATGAAGAGAGAAGCTGACATTCTCTTGCTGATAGTATAATGCTGATGCAGGTAATTTATTATTGTGCTTTTTGTCTTAGCCACTGTCTCAACTTTGTTTTGGCTGCTGCTTAATGTTCAACTTGGCTGTGCTGCTAAATTTCCATTTAAACTGTTTGTGTGTGTGTATTTCTGCTGCCTTTCTGGATGTCTTGCTGTGTGTTTTTTTCTCTAATTATTCCATATTCTGTTTCTGAGTTTAACTATAGTGACCCTGAACTTGCCTGTTTTTCCCATTAAAAAAATAATCACAGAGCCATGTGGAACTCTACATTCAGTGATATCTTCCATATCGATGGAATGTGATCTTCTAGACTGCAAAATGGTGGATGATTAAAATGCAGCGACATGGTAAAATTAGCCTACACTTCTTGAGTTCTGGATACCATAAGAACCATGCTAGATCATTCCAAAGGTTAATCCAAATGTGCTGACTGCTTTCCATAGTGAACAGGTGTTTGGGGAAGCCCACAAAATAGGAATGTGCTATGTTAAATCATTTGTTCCTGGAAGGGAAAATGAATAATTTAATGAATTTTCTCCCTGCTGCCAAATGTCTTCCAAAACTATTCAGAAAACTATACTATAAAACAATGCAAATTTGGAAATCTCTCATGCGAGGAAAAAGATTCTTACAGCTGTGAGGAGAGATCCAGAAGGCTATAGCCTTCCAGATCCCCAGCTGCCCTTCTCCATTGTCTGCCCTGCAGAGCACTGAGGTGTTGTAAGGAGGAAGCAGCCAAGGATCTGGAAGCGTGTAGCTTTCCAGCATCCTTACCTGGCTGTCCTGTGCCCGCTCACTGTGCAACATAAGGAGGTGAATCTATTTAAGAAATAGGGGAAAAATGAGAAAGTGGCTTGAGGAGGATTCTCCTTGCTGGGGTTTTCAAACTCTTAATAATTCCTTCCTCACTTTTTTTCCTTGTTTTTTTGCCACAAGTATTCAAATATTGTTTCCATCCCTAGCAACCCTTTTTCATTGCTTGTTCAGTGGCACACCCTCCTAGAATGTTGTGATGGCATGTCACAAAACTAGACTTGGAATAGGATTTTTTTTTTCTTCCTCATAGGCAAACAGCTGGGGGACACATGCTGGCTGTGGACAGGGCTGAAACAGGTGGCAGACAGGACCAGAACCCAACATTGGCTTTTCTCACTTTTTCTTTCACCCGTCCATTAGTGAAGTCATAAATTTTGAAGTGTAGGCATTTATTGTGACAGCTCCCAGAGCATAGAAGCAACATGTTAACAGTAATGCATTACTGCAGTGCATTACCTCTGGAAAATCATGAAGACAAAGCAGTAGTCCTTTTGCAAATAATTAAATCACTGATAACATCACATTTTTGCATAACTTGTACAACTGTTTGTTATATTTATCTTTTCATTACTTTTGGATGTTAAAATTACTTTTTTTGGTGAAGAGGTTTTTCCCCCAGCAATTAAACCATTTCATTATTTTGTTGTATAACTCCTTTTTCCAAAAAATAAGAAAAAGAGGAACTAAAAAGTAATGAAAATGCAACAAGTAACATAACAGGTCACTAATTTTTGTGTGTGATGTTAATGGCAAGACATTAATTCAAGGAATTTCACAGTTGCTTATGTAACGAATTAATTTTAAAAGGTAGCTTTTCAGATTTTGGATAGTCCTATTAGCTACATCTTCAAAAAGAGTCCAAGAATGCACATACTATTGTTGCTCCAATTCTATGTGTGTAAGAGAGAGAAGAAAGAGAGGAGAGAGGGGGAGGGAGAGACAGAGATTGTCTCTATGTATGTTTATTTGTGTGTGTGTATATACATGTGAACACAGAGATGGGGGAAGTGAGATAGAGAACTCACAAGAATATGTTATTACTGAAACAATCTGCTCCCACTCCAGATACAATAGGCATTTCTGGTAGGCTCATAGGGTTAACCAGAGTGAAAACTGGAAATGGCTCCTGTAACAGCCTTCTTCCATTCAGATGTGAAAAACAGGGTTAAAAATCAGTCCACCAGTGCAAAAAATAATGGAGGTAATAAACATTTTAAAAGAGATTCCAGGTAGATAAATACTTAAAATTGTATGATTTTGGCTTTGTGTGAAGTGATGCATTCCATCCATTAACTGACATAGTTCCTTAACACCATACAAAGGTTAAGGAAGTGTTATTAATTTCTCTAAAAAGTATTCTTATTTTGCAGTGTAGCTTTTTCTCCAGTCTGTCCATATCTCCTCTTTTCCATAAAAAGCAAATTTCAACAGGCTACATCAGTGGTTCTCAACCTGTGGGTCTCCAGATGTTTGTGGACTTCAGCTCCCAGAAGCCCCAGCCACTATGGTCAATGCTCAGGGCCTCTGGGAGCTGAAGTCCAAAAACATCTGGGGACCCACAGGTTGAGAACCACTGGGCTACATGAAAACACATAATGTAACGCTTTAACACCTGGAGTTGGGAGCTGACGGATACGGGTAAGGGAGAAAATGGTAAGTTTTTATAGAAGAGGGGGTTTCAGCTGATGTTGGTTGTCACACAACTAAGTAACAAGCAACATCTGAAATTCCTTCGTTTTACACAGCCATAAAACTACAGGAGCCTGTTACCCCAAAACGTGGGTGACTCAGGGTCCACTCGTGATGCAAGTACCTCCATGTGACAGTGGGGAATTAATTCGCTCAATAGGAAGGACTGCAAGAGGGGGAGCAACTAGTAAGATTTTCCACCAATGTTTATGGGGTCCCTGCAGGAAAGAACCACCCACAGTTGTTCCAAATAAACTCAAATGTGTTTTATTGAATAGAATTCAATCACACATGCACAAGATCCAGGCACTCACACACAAGGCTAACCGAAAGAAAAAAGGAGGAAATGTTGATAGCAGAATTTCAGGGTTTAGCCTGATAATTACTGTACTCCCCTCCATATTCGTAGGTTTTACTTTCATGAATTTGATTATTCGCAAGGTGCATGCTTACCCCCCATTCTCCTCCTCCCATTCCCAGGCCTGGGAGGGTGCAGGGAGGACAATTACCTGTTCTTTGCGCTCCTTCCGCCACTGCCAAGAGCTTCTGTGCTAACTTTCCCCTCACCCCCACCCACCGGATCCTGATGGCACGGGTGGGGGGAGGTGCAGGAGACAGCCGGGGGAAAAGAGCTTCCCTGATAGCTTCCTCCTCACCCCCAACTGCACAATCGGGCGGAGGTGAGGAGAAAGCCAGCAGGGAAGTTCTTACCCCGCTGGCTGTCTCCTGTGCCCACCTCCACCCGAACGATCCCGATTGCACAGGTGGGGGTAAGAGCAAGCCAGGGGGTAAGAAGCAAGCCGGGGGAAGCTCTCTCCCACAGCTTCCCCTCTGGCTTTCTCCTCATGCCCCCCACACGTTCAGGATCTCACTGGTGGAGGAGACAGCCAGGGAGGAAACAGCTTCCCTGCTGGCTTTCTCCTTGCCACCCATCGCATGGGTGAATGTGGGCGCAGGAGACAGCCAGCGGAGAAACAGCTTTCCTGCTGAAATAGCGTCCCTAATTGCGTGGGTGGGTGCGAGGAGAAATCTCTGTCCCCGCTGGCTCTCTCCTGCATTCACCCTACCCCCGGTGGGTGGGGCCTGTGGTTATTTGCATTTTTTTCACTTTCGCAGAGGTTCTTTTTTCCTATGCCCCACAAAAGTGAAGGGCCTACTGTACTGGTACAGAGAGGAGCGAAGAAAGCAGCAGTGCGGCTTAGACTTGTGCCTAAGGACAGTTACTCAATTGGGAAACAGAGTGATAAGGTGACATTCAGCATGTGAGATACTGCATC
Source organism: Iguana delicatissima (assembly GCA_948472985.1). NCBI lineage: Eukaryota > Metazoa > Chordata > Lepidosauria > Squamata > Iguanidae > Iguana > Iguana delicatissima. The sequence continues at coordinate 66,936 of CAOKZL010003379.1, read as the reverse complement.
TGACTGCTCAAAACTGGGGGGTTTTATACCCAAAATCTGCCTGGAGGACAAGGGTGTTAATGACTCTCTGGCCAGGTAAACAATGGAGGTTGCAGACCAGAGAGTGAGGTCCGGCTTGTGTTACTGGTCTTAGTGTTAGGTGACAAAGAGTTAATGGCTGCTGTCATAGCTCTGTAATAGTGGACAAGTGTGGGGACAATGAAGGGAAATGCAGAGCTCCATGGGGAGAAGGACTGAAACAATCAGTGATTTGGTGAGAACTTTGCATCAATATTGTCCGACAGCAGGATCATTACAGCTTAGTTTAAGGTATTATGCCTGGGTTCACCTGGTGACTTCCTGAAAGTGACCTTGCTATGCCTAGAGGGGATCTCTGGCCTACCTTTGCAGTGCACGTGTTCAGCCAGTGTTTTTCCACTGTCTGGCTTGGCCTCACAGTTACATCAGAGTCCATTTTATATCGATGCAATTAATTTATTTTGCCAATTAAACCATATTGAATCTAGGGTGTGTGCTGGCTGGTAACAAGCCATCTCCGGTTTTCACTGTAGCAATCCTATGAGGAAAGAAGAATCCTGAAGGATTAGTCCCAGTGTTTCGTGTTGTGGGTCCTACCACTTCCTTTCAATCTCTTGCTTTCTGATACCTGTTTCTCTCTCTCTGTCTTCCTCCGTATCTGTCAGGCTGCTGGAGGAAAAGCAGATTGCTCTCATCAGAGGACTAAATCTACCGAGAGGGTTTTTGGGGTGAGAACAAAGGCCACAGGTTGCCTAGCTTGATGTAGATGATGTTGTTGCTGTTGTTGTTGTTGCTGTTGTTGTCGTGTGCCTTCAGGTCATTTATGGCAACCCTTAGGTAAACCTATCACAGGATTTTCTGGGACAGAATGTGTATGACATGCCCAAGGTCATCCAATGTGCTTCCATGGCCAAGTGGGAAATTAAATCCTGGTCTCCAGGGTCGTAGTCCAATGCTCAGACCACTACACCAGGCTGGCTCTCTCATTTAGATTTACCTTCTTTTAATATCTCTCAGTGGGTCGCCTTAGGGTCACCAAAAGTCAGAAGCATAGCAACAGCAACAATTTATCTCATCTCTTTTAAAGCCATCTGAACTGTTGGCCAACACCACATCTTGTGCTGGAGAATAGGTATCTCCTTCGCTTATGGTGAGGCTCCACTTTTCAGGAAATTTGTTCATCTCAGGAAATAAATTTGGGGCAACAGCCTTCTAGGTCATGACTCATAGTCATGTAACTCTTTCATGTATGAAACCAGCTTAGACCTGGTATTGCAGACATTTAGGAAGAAAATAAAATACTTTCCATATCCCAGCAGGCTTTTTGTGAAATAAGAGGGCTGGTCTGGAGCTTTCTGATCTTACTAAGTACTGAAGCATTTTAATAGATAGCATTCTGCTTTTTTATGGTACTGTTGCTCATTCTTCTTGTATGGCTTGGCAAGCTAGTGGAGAGAAGGAGGCTTTACAGTATCAAATAAAATTATTTTCAGGAGGGCAGAGAGAGGGAAGAACTCAGAACCTGGCAAGCCATTTGGTCAGCTCCAAGACCTTTTCCAGGCAAACAAGTTTTTGTAGGGAAAAGAAAGGTCAGCGGAAGCTCTGAAAGAAGAGGGTTCTGTGGTGTAGCCAGCTCTTTTGCTTTGTTTCTGGCTTTTTTCTTTCCTTCAAAAACAAAAACAAACAAAAAAAATTCCTCTAGCTCTCCACAGCCAGCTGGAGATTTGAATGTGCTTAACAATTTTCTGTGACTGGCAACTATTCAAGATCAAGGCCATTTAAGAAACCAAAAGGACTTTAGATGGCAAAAGTTGTTCATTTGATTTCCTATTGGGTCACTGTTTCCTGTGCCTGTACCCTAACTTTGGCTGTCTGACGGATGTCTGGGCGGCATGTCCTAAGTCAGGCATGGACAAAGTTCAGCCTTCTGAATATTGCTGAACGGCAACTTCTATCACCCCTGGCCAACATAGTCCATGGAGAGTGCTAGAATATTCAGTTCAGCAACATCTGGAAGGCTGTACTTCATCCATTACACTCTTAAGTGCTGGCAGGGGGTAGATGTGTTACTACCAATATTAACTGCTGCATTTACACATGGCCTCTCAAATGAGAAGTTTTCACAAGGTGGCTTACAATATTTTCTGAAGTGCAGTTTACAAACAATCCATAGCAAAAAAGAGAGAGACCAGACATATACCTTCTAATTTACCCAATCTGGCATTCTGATTAATCCTCTGTCATTGCACTTTTTAATCTTCTTTTAACATGTCCCAATTTCTCTTATGTTACTCTGATTTCTGGGGTTGCTTGGGGGACACCTCAATGTGCTCCACGTGATGGGGAATGGAAACTAGCCAGAGCACGAGCAATATCAATGCGAGAGGCAAAGTAACCTAGCGGAGTCTTTTTACCCAGTTTTTACGGAGTTAGGCTGAGCCAAAAACCAAACAAAAATATCTAATAAATGATTTTATTGAATGAAAGTCTCATGCATCAATGCAATCATTCGCACCCTCACTCAAGACCTATTAAGAAGCAAAAGAGAGGAAACTGGATAGGGGGAATATTGAAGGGATTGTAGCTGGGGTAATAATGCACCTTTTCCTGAAGTCCTTGGTCCGGGAAAAACAGTGAAGAAGTAGAGCTCAGCACGGAGAGGGCTGAGGGGATTATTGAATGGATGGAGAAACAGTCTGCTGGGATGACTGGGAGTGATCCAAAGAACCGCTCAAAAACTGGGACTATTTGTAGGGGGAAAAGTACCTGGAAGATTAATCCTTTCCCGGGGAGAACAATGGGTGTTGCAACAGAAAAGAAGCTCCACGATGGTAACTTCCTTTGCGTGATGAGATTACAAGGTGTTGCCAAAGTCTCAGGATCTTTGGTTGCGTTGGGTTGTGGTGTGACTTTCTGTGAATGGTCTGTGCCTGATAGGATTTTATTGCTATCGGTGCTCAGCTTGGGGCAAACACACTAATCCCCTCAAGTCGGCTTCTCAGGGGCAGAGGACCCTTTGTTTACTGTGGGTTTGCACAGCTTGAGGTCTCCTGGGGCTATGTGACAGGGGATTTTACTGGCCTGACCTGGTTTTCGATCGTTCAACCGCGGCTGCCTATGTGCCCATCCGGGTGACCTCTCAGACACATTGAATCATATTTTAATATCAAAATTGTAGACTTCAGGACAGAGTTTTCCAGTGGGGTAACACTTACCTCCTCCCACTTTCTCCCTTTTTTCTTTGCTTCCTTCAGTTGCTGCAAACTGAGTTCATAGAATGAAAATAGTTTGCACTCAGTTAACTCAGCTGGGGCAGGGGGAGATTGAAGAGGAGGAGATGAAATGTTATCCTGCTCCGTAGACTCAGGCAAAAGAAAACTGCTGCAGCTCCTCCTGGTTTGTGTGTTCTTCCTCATTAACAACTTTTGCTATCCTGACCATATATATGCCAGTTTTCTTCTGTGAGAAGCTGGAGGATATGTATGCAACTCTGAAGGACGGGAAGGACCTTACAGTTTTCCTCCTTCCTTTACAACTGGCTAATGCCATTTCCTGGTTTTCAAGAACTGGCAGGGAAAAGTAATTCTGATTGATTCTAATTCTAATTGATATACATGACAATGATTTAGACCATCTGGGTTCATTTTAGAGCAAAACAATGTGGTGGTTTTTTGGTGAACTTTTCCTTAATCGAGCTTGTGGCTTGTATTGTCTCTTCTGAGGCATGTTGATAGGTTTAAGTTTCAGAAAAACAGATGATCAAAAGCCGAAACTATCCATGCTCTTTTTCTCTTGTGCAACTGAAAAGCATGACTAAGCAGATTTAACTGATTTTATTTTTCTTGGCATCAACATGATTGCATCTTCCATTTATACAATTATTTTGTGAGGAGCCGTAACAGAAAATAATGTACTTTTAAAATAAATAAATAATGGAAACAGTGATAGAGAGCAGACTGGATTATTTTGGTTAGGTGACTTTTTATTGAATTAAAGAGCATAAATTCCGCAGTGACGCTGCAGAAAAGCAGTCTCTACTGTAATATTGGAAAATGAGCCTTATAAAACCACAGGGATTTTTCAGGGATCAGGATAAAAGGGGAAACCTGCTGTTCGGAAGCCATACGATCTGCAGATGTTGATGTTTTCTGCATCTGTGCAGGGCTTTAGTTTGATGTCCAGGAATGCTGGTAGCAAGCAAAATTTGCACACCCAGAGAAAATTCAGCTGTTTTTATTGGAGTCAGATTGGCTGAGCATGATGGAAGATTAATTAATCTGTTAAACCACTTTGGAGCAGCTTGTGACATCAGGCTAGAAAGAAAATGCAGCGGAGGAAGGGGTGCAGAAATAGCTTTTACCATTGCTTATTAAATACCAAAAGAGATGAAAATGTAGAAATAGCACTGATGTCCTTTTTTTAAAAAGAGATCATATAAGGTATCTTAAGGTCGCTCCCTCTTTCTCTCTTTTCCTCTTTTTTTCTCTCTCAAATGTTTACTGCTATGTAAATAGTAGCCCAGATTCCTACCCTCAGCTTCAGCTTCAGACACTTACTATCTTTGGATGTTAACAACAATTCAGAAGTTCTGAGAACTCTGACTGACGGTTCAAGAACAGCCTGCTTTACCATGCTGCTCATTGTCCCCACCACAGCTTGGCTTCTCTCACCAGCATAAGGTGCTTAAACTACCAGAAACAAATGAGGAAGCAGATATTTCATATTATATCCAAATATGGATCCTGTGTCATAGCTCCCCTAACAATCCAAGAACAAGAAACCACTTAAGATCCTGGTTTGTTAGGGGAGTAACCAACTTGAAGTCCAGGTTCAAACTATGGCCATTTCTGCACTACACTCTTAGAGCGCGATTATTCCAGTTTCAACATTCTATGGAATCCTGGTGTTTGCAGTTTAGGGAGGGGCCAGCCAGCCCCTCCCTAAACTGCAAACCCCAGGATTCAACAGGATGTTGAAAGTGGAATAATCACGCTATAAGAGTATAGTGCGGAAGTGGCCCTAATGAGAAACTTTCTAGTTCAATAAGATTTGTCTCCCAGTAGGAGGATCCAAGTCAAGACTGTTAGGTAGTGTTCATGAGCATGTTGCTTGTGAATAAATAAGAACTCTTAGCAATTGTGGTTCATCATTATGCCTGAATATATAGGCTCTGTGTAGCAAGGAACATAGAAACAATCTTGGCCAATCTTGTCTCTTCTGACTGGCCATCGCTTTGGTGTCAGTGTTTCCCATCTCCTGTTATCTGGCCCTTTAAAAAAATATCATATGTGCTACAACTGAATCTCAGACCTTTTGCAACATATGTTCCCTTACCAAACTATCATTCTTCTCCAGAGGTGAAGCAAATTTACAGTTGCTAGGCTTCTTCCCACTCCCTTGTGTTTAGAATGCTGAGGGTCATGTTGTCTGACCCAGAACTTGCAGAGTTACTTTTTAGAAAGTAATTTGCCATGTAACTTTTAACAGAGCCTCCAGAAATCATTTGTTGTCATTAAAGCACATACCTTGCCAATTTAATGATTTGTTCCATTAGCCATTCTTGCTCTTTGTTCCTTTTCTGTTGAACAGATGAAGAAACCAAGGCCTGTTCACACTACATAATAATAGTGCTATTATTCCATTTTAACTGTCATGATTCCATCCTGGAGTTTGGAGTTTGGTGAGCCACTGTTGCTGTCTGACTGAAAATTCTAAATGCTTCTCCCTAAATTGCCAATCCCAGGATCCCATAGAATGAAACTAGAACAATTAAAGCAGAATAATTGTGCTATAACTGTGTAGTGTAGGTGGTCCCCAGGTTGATGGACTTGTAGAAAATTTGAAAAATTCCTCTCCAAACGCCTACGAATGACCCTAACAAGTAGAATTTAACTATTTCTAGCTATGCCTCTCTTTCCTCCATATAATACTGCTTCCACGATTTATGTTGCTTTAGAAATGTAGCTTAATTACACCTTCATTGGCCCACTGCACACTGTTAAAGGTAACTAAATGTAACTAGATTGACCAAAGTTCTATTTGATCCTGTCTTCCATATCAGCAGACTGCTTTTATCTTACGACTATTTGTAGCTTGAAATAGGAAACCTTGCGTATATCATAAGCATCCTCTCTTTTGTGACCAGAATTGGGAGTTATTCCAGAGTTGGCCATTATCTAGCATCTTTCCTAGATTTTGTTCTGCTTCAAAGATTCTTAACCATAGCAGGAAGTGTCTTCAGAACAGCAAATGCCTGTTTCATTTAGATAAGTACTCCACCACTGAAGATAGAAGACAACTGGCAAAAATCAGAAGATGTAGCATGTGTCATTGGGTGTCTTTTTCATGATGGCGAAGTATCAGGGTAATAACCTGATGTGCAGTGACAGCGTTTAATCACATTCCCAGTAGGGACAACCTGTCATCCCACTCCCACATATTTACTTCTCTGAAATGTTTTTTTAAAAAAAATAATCATTCAGATACCTGCCCTAGAAAGGAAGTTGATCACAGTAGTGATATAGATAATCTTTTAACTACAGGGTTAATTTTTTGAAAAAATCCTATTTTGTTAACAGCAAATGTAATCTTTTTGTGTACCGTAGTAATGAAGTATGGTTAATTTAATATTAGGAAATGCAAGTGAGAATTGTAACAAAATGTTGCATTTACTTTCCTGCCTGTCAGCCATGCCCTCTTCCAGAGCCATGGTATACCTCAGTTAACAAACTAGATGTATTATTGGGCTTTACTTCTTGGACAGAAAATTTGTCACCAGAGGCAGAAACAATGTGGAAAAAAATTGGAATAGTTTCCTACACCATGAAAAATAAAAGAGCAGTATATGTTCTAGCAGCACTGGAACTCTTGTTTCAAAATGTATGCAGGGATGACTTTTTCTTTCACCAGCCTTTGTCTTCTTTATGTTTTCCATTTGGTGGACAAACATATGTATCTTCAAAAAAAAATAGCTGTTGAAGCAGGCTTCTCTGCTGCCCTCATTTCTCTCTTTTTTGCCATTCACACACACTCAGTAAATGATTCTGGAGGCAGCTGCTATTTACTTTGCCTGTTGTAGACAGGCACATGTAAATACAGTGGGATCAGCAAGAATTGAATCCTGCTTTTTTTCTAGCTCAGGTGTTGTTCCTTGCATTGTTTACTGCAGATACACTGTTGTAAACCAATACCAAAATCTGTGTTTTTCCAGCTCTCCTTCATCATCATCCCAATGCACATGCTACTAAAAAACCTCAACCTAGACAGAGGATAGGGAGGAAAGGGGAGCTGGGTGGGTGTAAAAAAAGCCTTGTAAAACAGGAACTTCCCTGTCAGAGGCTTCATTAACTGAGATATGCCTGTACTATTTTTGGCCCTATCCTGCCAACAGACAGACAGAATTTTGTAGTCACTGAACATTCTTAGTCCTTATTGGTCAATTTTGAGGTGTTCTCCCTCCTTCTGCAAACATTAAGGTCCCTCCAAACTATTTTATAATTTCCTTTGTGCACGGCTGGAGTCCTGAGTTGGTATTATTTCATATCACTGCTATCAGAACCTTTGAAAAAGAAAAAAACAGGATATGCCAAGATGGGAATTCTTTTTGCAATTCTAATTCTGGTCCCTACATACCAGTGGTACGTGGCTTCTTTGGATCCAAGGGCCAATTTTCTGTTCCTGTGGGCCACGAGGACTGCTGAAAATACTCCCAGGAAAGGCAATGCACTCTTGCTAGAAAAAAGATGTTCAGGGACCACATAATAACATACTTGGAGGCCATATTCAGCCTAAGGGCAGTATTTTTCCTACCCTGTGTTCAGTTCTTGGTTTCAAATAGTGCCAGAGGAACCATACAGTCCGTATAGGTATGTGGTTTTAGACTCTTTCAGTTTGTTTGAATTGACAAATTGTTTAATTTGCTTGTCTGTTGGTGGGCGAGGGGAGGGCGGTAAGACAGGGTATTATTCTACCATATAGCACCTTTTTGAGTGATATTTACCACTCGCACCCGCAAGAAAGAGAATGTACATCCTGTCTTGGATGGATCCATGCAGAAATTAAAGCTGCTAATAGGGAGTGTTGTGGGACATTTGGAGATCTGTTTGATGGTGTGCATGGTGATTTCAGGTGATTTAATGGGGGAGAGCCTTTAGTGATGGTAGTGATAATATGACAGAAATGTTCCTCCTCCCTTGCTCTTCACTTTCTCCCACATCTGGTGGTCATTTGCTGGTGGTCTCCTTCCTCCTTAAATCCTCCTAAAATGCATAGTAGTAAGAGATAGCTTTGGTTTTCTCTTACTATTCCTATCTGTGTTGTTATTCTCAGTCCTCCACCGTGTTCGATGAGGATTAAGAAGGAGTCTCTTCCCTTTTTCCATTTCTTGTAATATCTTTAATTCTCTAGTCTCAGTGCTCCTTCTAGTTCATTGGTATAGTGCCAGTCCTTACCCCTTTAATATCATCTCCCTCCTGGGATTTAGAAATACCCCACCTGTGATTTCTAGCAAGTTATCTTTGCTCCCTACGTTGTACCAATATCATGGTGTGTTTTAGGTACTTTGGTTGCTACTGTGACTGAGTTGTTCCTAATCCTAGATACCAGCCCATTTGGCTTCTTTGAAAATTAATGTTCAGTATGCTGCCAGCATGGTGTAGTGTTTGAGCATTGGACTAGGACTCTAGGAGACAAACTTTTGAATCCCTGCTGGGCCATAGAAACCCACATGTAATCTTGGACAAATAACACACTCTCAGTTTCAGAAGAAGTCAATGGCAAACCTCCTCTGAATAAATCTTGCCAAGAAGACCCTATGATAGGTTTGTCTTAGGGTTGCCTTGAGTCAGAGATGACTTGAAGGCACACAAGAAACCAAAATGCAGCCATGAGACATTCTGAGTAGCGAGAACAACAAAATATATATATAAAAAAAAATGGGGGGCATGGTAGAATGTATGGCCCCTGAGATCCAGGGGTGGTGCTAGTTTGACCCCTGGCAGCTGCCAGTCCCTGCTTAACAACTCATTTTTCTATATCTCTCCCTTCCTTTTCTCTTGGCTGGAGAAGTTGGCCCATCATGTCCCATTTATAGCCATGAGATGCATGGGGATTCTTTCTGACACTACCACATCAGCACATGATACCTATTTTGGAACAGAACTATGAGCCCCTGTGAACTTTTCTGGCATGTTGCATTATTGAAAAGATACAAAAGCAACAGTTTCCATCCATACTGGCCAATTGTCCTTGTTCCAGTAAGAAAAGTTCTTTTGGAGCTCTGTATGCCTAACCTCTTTTTTTTTTCCCCTTACTATCCAGGAATATTTCTGTAGCCTTCATCTTCTTTTAAAGTTTTGGAACTGTGCTGGTCTAGTTCTCCAAAGCTCAACTCAGAAATTGCCAGAGATCCAAGACAGGGAGTGGGAGGGAACGCAAAGATCTCCGGCAATTTTTCTGATCCAATTTGAGGGACTCACTCAGGCATAAATATACAACATTCAGTGCCCCACCTGGATTTGCTGAAGAGCAGAAATGAAGCTGGGTATCATTCATAGCTTGGTGCCTCCTTGGTCCATGGTCCACATTATATTTCCTCCATTGCTGTACCTTGTGGAGGAAGGCAGTGGACAAGCTTTCTCTTGAGGGAAGTACATAGTGCCTAAGTTTACAAGACAGGCCCATATTCCCCTCAGTACATCTAGATCAGGGATGTCAAACTCAGTTTCAGCTTGGGCCGCATTGCCATTATGGTTGGCCTCAAAGGGCTGGTTGTATCTGCAAGACTATCTTTTATCATATTAAATAATTGCTTCGGCATTCAATTATTACTGGTTTTTAAATTGCCTTCCTTCTGCATCAACTTTTCTTTCCTTGGACATTTTGGGGCTATATGATGGTCGTTTATGGTCTCTATACCTCTGTAAAGTGACATAGAATTGATCAATATATCCAAAGTGTTCCACTTTCTGCTCCCCAGACCCTCTCTGTGCCACTTTCTGCTCCCTAGACTGCTCCCTCTTCAGAATATCAGCAGCCAGGGACCCGCAATGTGGGGACTGGACTCGCCAGGCAGGGGATTGCTGCAGCTGCAGGAGAGGTGCGACAGCCACATGAAATGGCCTGGCGGGCCAAATTTGGCATGTGGGCCTTCTGTTTGATCTAGATCTATAGCCTTTCAAGCTGTATTTGGACGTCACCAGGCTTCCTGGGAGCTTTTCCAAGGATTCTTGAACAAATCTGAGGGCCGTGTATTCTTGTCAGATATCTTAGTTGCTTTCCTGAATGGTTTTGAGGGAGGAGTATTCCTGTGAGACAACTTGGTTGCTACCATTCACTGCTTGCCTTTCCTGTGCCAAGGCAAGACAGGTACTAACAGCACAGTCTAACCATCTGGTCAAGTTCAGTGGTCATTTGCTTGGGAAGCAACAGACAATCCACACCGGAGTAAGCTAACAGTAGGATCAGTGGTCAATCTAATGTCAGATAACTACATCTTAACAGAGAGCATTTCATTTCAAAAGTCAGCACAAAGTCAAGCAGTCCAAAGTAAAAATCACAAGCGGAGGAAAGCAGATATTAAGCTATGAGAGCTACACAAGAAAGCAAAAGACAGTCTTAGGTGATCTTCCAATTAAGCAGTCTTCAAAAAGCGTGAATTACCAAGGATGACTGGCAAGAGCCACATGAAACATTGCTCTCAGCAACTTGGTGTGTAGAGACAGTTGAGTAGCCAGACCAGGTCAGTCATGGATTATTGGAACAAAGATAAAGGGAGAAGCATGAGGGTGGTCATAGCCAGTCCAGGAGTTGTACTACCAGGTCAGAATTCCAGGTACATGAACCAGCAAAGAGTAAACAGACTAGTCCAAATGTAGCCAGTCTAAAGTCAAGACAAAACAGGAACGTGAGTGAGTATGGTTAGTCAACCAGATAAGACAGTTAAGGCACTAAGGTTGAGAGAGAACTGCCAGGATATTTATCAGCAGCTCCTTCAAGGCCACAGCTGCCTCATTAGTGCTTAACTAGATTAGCATTTGTTATTTAACTAGACTGAGCTTGGTGGAGGCATGTCATCTTCAATTTATGCAGCCTCTGCCAGGTTCTGCTGGGGAGTGGGATCCCCGACTTTCCCAACCTCCATCTCTTCAGACTCAGAGGGAGTTGCAGCTTCTCAGCAATCTGCCTCCCCCTCCCCCTCAGAGACCTCCAGTGGGGGAGTTATGATCATTCTTAAGCTCCAGAAGTCATACTCCTCCTCAATGAAGGGTTCTCCAGAAGAGGTGCACCACTATGATGTGCATCTGTAGAATAGTATTTTATTTTTATTTTATTTTTTCATTTTCAAAGGGCTGGCTGAGGGGCCTAGAAGCTTTGCTGACAAGAGTGTTCATGCGCCTCGGAACAGCCTCCTCCAGCACAATGCTCTCTAGATTTCTTGGACTACACTTCATCCCCGTATGAGACATACTATAGCTGTGTTGAGCTTAACAGTGCCATCATCCGTTGCGTTTAACCACCACTGTATCTTCTTGCAGCATGACCAATGGCTGTGATCACTCAAGATAATGGGGCTTGTAGTTCAAAACATCTGGAAGGAGCTGTCGTGGGCAGGCCTGGCCTAGAAGAATGCTTTGGACTCTATAGAAATATAAATGGTTCAGTGGTAGGCAGGCTTAAATTTACCTGCCTCACACCAGACCTAAAAATACACAGGGAAGTTTTTCTTTTTCTTCTGCATTAACTAAAAGTTCCTTCACCCTTCTAAAACAGGCTAAACCACAGCCAATCTTGTTGCAACCTGCCAATCCACTGCTGATCCCATTCTCTGTGGAACTCTTAAGCTCTCCATCTGCTCTGAGGTTAATCTACTTCCCTGGATTTTAAAAAAACAGAAAAAAAGGAAAAAGGAAGTAGAAAGGGGTTGTATATAATTTAATGTCATCCTGTGGCATGAATACAAGGAACTGGATCCATATCAAGAACGATGAAAGGGCAAGGAAACATGACTGAAATGTTGCAAACTTCAGGTATATTTGTGGATCTTTCTGGCAGGAGCTGGATTGAAGGAAATTATAAAGGGACTTCTGCTTCATATTTTTTCATTTCCTTAGGATGCCCATTCAGATGTTTTCTTCATTTTGCTCCTTGCCCAAAAGAAGGATTTCAGATGTATGCAACATCTGCATTTGATTAATTAAAAACTAGGTTAATTAATCAAATGCAAAAGTTGTATTCATGTAATGTACTTGATGTCATTTCTCCAAGCACATAAGAGCAAGCGGACATCATTTCCATGAAGTCTGAAGAAAAGTATTTATGGTTTGGATGTCTTAAAATGGAGTGGTTTTTTCAAAATCACCAAACAAGAAAGACGCACAAACTAGAAAAGGGACCAACCATATAACATAAACCCTGTGTTTAAAGACTGTTGGGTTTAGGAGTGATGAGGAAAAAGGAAGTAAATACATTACGATGTAAAACTGTAAGATCACTTGAGATCAGAGACTTTATTTGGTTTTGGAGAGTTTTTTTCTTTCTGACTTTGTCTACCTTTTCTTCATGGTCTGCCTACATCAAAGTCTGCATCCACAAAAAAGAATGGCAAGAGATGCTGTTGTCATCCTTATTCCATACCACTTTTTGCTGTTGTTGCTGTTAAATGGCATTGCATTAAATCTACAAAACCAGGGAGCAGTCATCTCTGTTCAAGTTCCACATTCTTGTCATATTCCCATTTTTGCAGCTACATTAGCTTTGGCCACATTTGGTGGACAATAATCCGGAAGTAATGTTGATAGATGGCTGTGTTGGCTGAGGAATTCTGAGCTTTGTAGTCCCAAACAGTAACTTTTCAGAGATTTGCTCTCTTGTTTGAGCTTGTAAAAAGCCTAAGAACAAGACTTGTTTTTGAAGATTAACTAGAACACTACTTACAAGCACATTTACCAACTTCTGGCCAAACTTTAGATGAAAGGTCTGCTTCTAATTGGAACTACATGTGATGGTACTAGTTTATCCCCTTTTTTGCTTCCAATTATTAACAATTTCCTCTTGTTTTCTATGCCTTGTTTGTGGGGTTTCTCATATTCTCTATTTTTTCTTCCTACAACACAAGAAATATGTTTTGGATTCTACCAAGGTTTCTTCTACTACCTTTTAAATTCCTGTTTTCTATTTTCCTTTCTGAGCAGCCTGTGGTGTATTTGTCTTGGCGTACAAAACCATCTCTTGTTATCCAAGACAAACTAATTTGTTGATTTTATTTCAATGGAAGGAGAGGTCTGTAGGACAGAAATCAGGAGGGTGCAGTGGAGTGAGTAGGGACAATAGATGGAAGATTCCATTTTTCTCCTGAATTAATGAAACAGCAAGTTCTTCACTAGAAGACTGATGTTCTGTATTTGACAGTAAGGGCTGGTTCATTCTTTATGAACCAACCTCTACAGTCAAATTAGAGAACATCTGCTCTCTGTAGATGCTTAAACATGACCAGCTGTTGCTAAAATTTAGTTGCAAACTTGGATGCGAGCCCATGGATTGAAGACACCTCTTGCTTGTAGCTCAGCAGCTATTGGTTATGTCGTTGCCGTTTTTATGGGAAGAATATATATGGTGAAATGGAAAATTTTAGAAATAGGTATTTGTGAAGAAAAGAACCAGGATCTTGTTGGTACACAGTGCACCCATGATGATTTTTTTATTCATGTACTTGCACTTTTTGAACGCTTGCAGAGGGAGTCTATGCCACAGGACAGGTGATTGTCCAAGCCATTCCTCTCAGAATCTCTTAGCTCCAAGGAATCCCCCCACCAGAAAACAGACCTTGGAAAACAAGCAAGAGGAGGCAGCTTTCTCCTCCTGCTGATTTTTCTCCCTTTCCCCATTGTTGGTGTACTTGCAGCCTTTTTGTTCTTGGCATGACTGCTGTCTTATGCTGGCATAGTTACAGTGACAGCAGAGACAACAAGATTCTGGCCAAGTGCTCCTGTGCAAGAGTGTGTGTGTGGCTACACTTGTGCATGCTAGAGTGCCACAAAAAAAAAAAAGAAGAAGAAGAGAAGTATAAATCATGTATTGGATAGAGAAATCACTTCCCAAGTACCTCTAATTTCTTACTCTTTCTTTTTTTAAAAGCATCTTTCTATCCTTTGTGGCTGGAGATGAATGCTTGAGAGAGTCAGGGGGCCTGATGAAATGCAACAAATATTCTGAAGCTAGAATGATAGACAAGATTTGCTTTGGGTGGGGATGGGACCAATCCTTTTCATAGCTCCCCATTACCACCAAAGCAGACCACAAAACAGAAACACTGTAAAATAAATTGTGCAAAAAAAAAAATCACATATATTTTGTCAGTTTACACAATGTGCTTCCATTGTAGAATCGGGAGTGTTCTACCTACACACACACACACACACACACACACACACACAAACGCTTCAGTGGACGATATGTAGAGCATTTTTGTGGTACATTTTGTTCCAATTTGGATTTTACATTAATCTAAGTCATATTGTTGGTCCATCCAGCTCATCACTGTATACATGGACAGGCAGCAGCTCTCCAAGACTGCAGTCAGAGATCTATCCTAGCTGTATCTTGAAATGTGAGGGAATCAATTTGGGACCTTCTGCATGCAAAGCATTCATTCTACCACTTGAGTTACAGCCCATCTTGAAATTGCGAAAAGAGGATATAGGTAATAAGGGAATTAACTGTGTACTATTTTTGGATCATCCAGTGAAAATTGGCTTTGAGTAAGTATATTCTGTATTTCCCTCTCTCCATTTTTCAAAGAAAGATTTTGGCTCTAGGAAAAGGCACTATAGAATCTAGGAATCTAAACAAGTAAAGAGAGAATTCTGGCTTTAAGTTAGGAGCTAGATTTAGTTGCACAGTGGGAGTTGTCAAAAAGAATGAGAAAATGGCCAATAAAACCCAAACTATATTTGATTATCAGCCTATAAGCTTCAACATTCTGTTCTAAGATGTTCTTCCATTGTTTCAAGATGAGCCAGAGCCAGAGGTCAATAACTGAAAAAAAAAGTCCCTGACTACTACAAAGAGAATCTAGCTAAAGTGGTCTGAAATAAGCAGGGATGTTTCCATTTTTCAAGTACTGCAAAGCAGTAGAACAGTAACTGGGATAAATTGGATGTCCTTGCCTAAATGTTATTTTTCTGTTTTTAGCAGTAAGCATGGAGTTGTCACTAAGTAAGCTGTGACCCAGGAAAGCATGGATTCAGCTTTCAAACCCATCACAAACATACCAGGTACCCTTAGAGACCTATTATTGGGACCAAAGGAATTATGCTAAATACGTGGTTGACACTGGAAACAAAAAGACTGAAAGAGAATCAACTCCAATAATATACTAAATTGTATGTTAACTAGTTACATATTGCTAAAAAAGGAGGATGTTGATCACTGAATAAGAGAAAAGGTCTGTTGGCAAATAAAAGACTTGAAGCTTTAGAATAAGATTGGTATGTTCTGATTCATAGGTATGGATTGAAATCTGAAAATAATGGCTACAAATTTAAACAAAAATAGAGCAAGAACTATACAATGACAGACATTTAGAACAAGAATGGAAATTTTGCCAGAACAAGCCAGACATCTCCTGACAAGAGCATCTTTCTCAGTGACAGTGAGTTAGGATAAACCCATTATTTGCAGATGACAGAATAAAAAGCTACCACTATATCAAGCGTAAATTCAAAAAAATTCTTTAGTTTGGGAATCTTTGGGTTCAAGTCAAAATTCAAAAATTCTAAATGTTGCTACAAAACTATATACAGATATACTTCAGTCAACGAAATTGATATGTCCTGAGGTTTACTTCTTAAATAGAAACGTTTGTACCAGAGATAGAAATAAAATGAGAAGAACTTAGATAGTTTCCTGCATCACAAAGAAAGAGAGGTTCAGCGTGTTTAAGCAAATTTTTTATTCAAAACTAGTATTATTCACACATTAAATGAAGCAACCAGCTCAAGTAAGCCTTGTATAAGTAAGCAAAAACATTTTAACTCTTCTAGAGACCACTTGTAAGTTTCTTCCAAAATGCATGCCAGAATGACTTTTCCCTCTTTCAACAGCCTCCACTTTTCTATGATTTCCAATTCAGTTGCGAAACTTTTAAATCTGCATTTTTTTCAGCATACTAGGGTGTCTGGTGAAGCGGGCTAATCTGCTTTCCCCTTTTCTTTTGGCCATTTCTGCACTACACTGTTACAAAGCTTTAATTCCTCTTTCAACATCCTATGGAATCCTGGGGTTTGTAGTCTAGGGAGGGGCGTTTAGACTCCTTAGCCAGTGAGCAATTTGGCCTCAGGAAACTACAAACCCCAGAATTCCACAGGATGTTGAAAGTGGAAGAATAGCACCATAACAGTGTAGTGCGGAAATGGCCTTTCTGTTTTGCTCTTCATACGTGCTCAGCAAGTGATTCTGGAGGCGGATGTTTATCTTGCCTGTTTTATATGAGCACATAGTAGGATTACCTAGCTGCAGTAGGAGCTACAATAGGATTACCTAGAATAGAACCCCATTCTTTCCCAAGTCAAGTTTTATTGCATTGTTTATTGCAGAAGCACAACTGTAAATAAATGCTGAACGTTTGTTATTCTCCAGTCCTCCTTCACCATCTTCCCAATGTCAAAGCTGCAAGAACAAAACAGAATTAAAAAACAAAACAAAACTTCCAGATAGACAGAAGAGAAGAAAAGGAGGGTCCTAGACTGAGCTCTTGTAAAAAGGAGCTTCTTTGTCAAGAGGCTTTGTTACCTGAGGTATGCCTGTATTCACATTCTTTAAGGCTATTTTTTTAAGTACTTCCCCTAAAGATAGAAATCTGTGTAAGTTCAGTAATCAAATAAAGCCTTCCCTCTCTGTTGAGGTAAACCTTGAAAATTATGTAAGGATCTACAATAAATATAAATACCAGGGAGATTGACATCCTCAGAACATATTAAAAAAAAATGGAGGAAGGATAATCAAGACTTGTGAGGTTCATTTCTGTTTCTAAAAGTTATATAGGAAACAACTTATGAAAAATGGTTCTTGATGATATTTGTAATTGTATGTAAGACAAAACATCTGTACATAAGGCAACCTACAGAAAAGTGTTCTATATTGCTGATATGCTCAGTTATATGGATAGGGTGCTGAGTTCATCATAGAGAATGGAATGAATTTGCCAAGAAGGTAATGTGAAAGTGAAGATGGGCTTTCTGTCCACCTCACCCAGCACTGTCTACCTGGCGTAGTTGTGGCTCTCCAGATCCTTAGAGATCTTCTACCTGCCAAATTTCTGGAGATGTCAGGGATCAAATGTGGCTCTGTTTGGATGCAAAGCCTGTGCTTTAGTCGTGAGGTATAATCTCTCCCTTGGACTTGGAAAGATGATTGAAGAATCCTTTCAGGGGCCTATGTCAAGTAGGGAAGACAAAAGTGAAGAGCAGCAATGCAGTTTGCTGAGGATGGATGGAAAGAGAGATCTGGTTCTGGGTTAATACTAGAAATAGCCCATGATTGCCAGTTGCAGCCCAGACTTTACTTTTCTAATTATGACCAAATCAGTCATATGTGACAGAAGAATTCTGCTGCCATTGTGTCTCCCACTCCATTCTTTCTCCAGCAAACAATTTCTGCTTACTTGATTCGACCAGATTTCTCTACTTAGGAGAGGATAAGATCTGAAGAAAGAAAGCAGCGTACTGCCATTCTAAAGAAGAATCATACAGTGTGCATATTCTCCATTTGAATCAAGCTGCATCTATAGGAGAATGAAGCTTGGAAGATGCTGGAGGATTGTGAGCAGGGTCGTGGTATATTTCACATCCTTCTCAGCTTGCGTAGGTGGCTTAACTGTTATACTCTGGGGACTTCTGTGGTATGATGACTTAAATGACTACTGCTTTCATTGACTATAATGAGAGTCAGCCCTCTGTATCTCTTGTTTCAACAAACGTTAACAAATAAGAATTGTTTGAGATCACTGTCATCCTTTCCCTGGTCATAAATAGTCTTCTGAGTCACACCTTAAGTAGGTCACTGGGGTTGTACAGGGTATAATTCAGGGCAAGACCTGGCTCGTGTGGTAATACTTTTGAGACATCTTCCAAAGACATTCCAAAGTGAAGATGTAATGGTCAAAAATATGAAAGTGGGTAGCATACTATATTGCCTGCCAGAATATCTATCACATGCAGGCAATTATAACTGTCTTTCATAACTGTCTAGAAATGGGAGCAGAGCTGGAGGGAATCATGTAAATTTTCCAGAATGTGACTTGAACATAGCATTACGCATGTTTTCTTGCTTTTGTGAAAGATATTTTTCATTAGCGAGACTTGTTTTTCCTAACTTTTCTGGTTGTTTTTCTAATTAATTGTCTTATTGGAGGAAGATGCATTGGTCAATACAAATGTTCAGAGCACACACTTGTTTTGATTTAGTTCTTTCTTCTGTTTATGTGAAAAGGAGTATGTATGACTGTGCAGGTATTCAATATTGATCTGTCCTCTGTGACTGGTTAGTTTCAGGAGGTTCCATGTGCAAGAACCTGGCTGTCTATTTCAGATCACTGTAAATAAGTCTTGTGAGCCATTGTGCAACTATTTTGAAAAATGACCTAGAACTTTCTTCTCTTAAATAAAATTGGTGTATCCTTGTTTCACTGCATGCCAGTTTGAACGGCTGTGAGATTGTTTTCATACTCATTGTGAAGGTATCAGTATGGTTCTTCCCAGAACATCAACAGGAAAAACTACTAATGTGAATAATTCATGAAGCATGATTGGACCCTCTAATAGCAAGAAATCTGTACATATTTGGGGGTATATTTTTCAGATGTGCATGTTGTCAAACACACTTTTACCATTAGCAAAATACAGTTCATGCCTGGAAATTAAATAAATTGTGTTCTGAGATGTGTCGGTTGAGTAAACAACTTGGATACATTGAATTTTCCACAAATCTCTAGTCTTAAGATGCAGGTCTTTTCTCTCTGTACAGTGGTCTATATGTGTCTGGGCCTGTGTAAGAGAGACTTGGTCAGTGTTACCAATAAGGAATCCATGCCATTGGGGAGATCTGAACAGCATTTCTTCAGACCTAAGTCTGTTTTGAGTTTTCTTATCTGAAAATGGAAGTTTGGAGATTTCCATTCCTTTTGCAGAGATGACCACTGCAGGTTTGTAGAGGGGATTGCACTTGAAAGCTAGATCTCTAACTATCTGTACTCTCTTTTTCTCTCTTATTTTTCATTTATCTCTGTGTTTGTTATTTGCTGGCTCCTTTTCTTCCTGCTTTTCTTTTGTCATAATTCTCAAGAACATGAAGTGCAATATTTTCTACTCAAGAAGAGTACAATACTGAGCCCAAATGTAGCAAAGATGAACAGTTAAAATCCTCTGCATTTGCCCTGAGAAATGGGTCTGTGCTGTTTTGTCACATGTAGATAGAATTTTATATAGTTGCCATGAGAAAGTTATCTGCTTTTGAATTATGGGCATAATTAGTGAAATTGGTATACAGGTTGAGCATCCAATATGCCTGGGACCAGAAGTGCTCCATCCATATGTGTGTGTGTGTGTGTGTGTGTGTGTGTTTTATTTTTTTTTACTTTAGAATACAATACTTTTTGGAATAGCCTTGTGTCTTGTTCATTTGGTACTTGTGTGGCATATGAGATGTCAGGCTGGAGAGAGACTGAGGATCTATAAAATGGTGGGAATGAAAGCATAGTACTCAGCATAAATCCACATCTGCCTTTTCACAGACCCTTAGTCTCTCTTTGCTGTTAGCCACCTGCTTCCACCTTTGAAGGGGTGGCTGCGGCACCTAAGAGATGAATGAGCAAGAGCACCAGAGCCACTGCTTCAAAGGCAGAAGCTGATTGCTGGCATCAAAAGGAGACTGAGGATCTGAGAGATGAGCAAGGAGCACTGCAGCCACCACTTCAAAGGTGGAAGTAGGCAGCTAGTAGCAGAATGTTTCAGGTTTGGGTGGTTTTCAGATTCCAGATTTCCAGGTAAGGGAGGTGTAATCTGTATTTGAGATGCATTCTTTTATCCTTCATACTTTTTTTTCTCTTCTCTCTCCCTCTCCAAATTTTTTTAGGAAGGATTCTGGATTTGAAGACTGGGACAGTAAAGAAAGAAGGCCAGCAGTCCTCAATGAGAATGTGCATGGGATCAAGGCGTTCATTCATCTGTAGAATGAGGTATATGGGTCCAGTCACTCGTTTGATGCACCAGTTATTTCTTATTATTACTGTAGTCTACAGACCAGAATATGGGATGAGCCACTCATACCATAATAGTAGAACTCAACAGCTGGAATGGGTCAGTATGAAACCTGTTGCTGTAGCAGTTTCTGGCCAAGGCATTCTTGAGAAATGGTCATCCAGCCTCTGTTTGAAAATCTCCAGTGAAGCAAAGTCCAAAGTACTCACTTCAGCTTTCATCAGCTCTTACCTGTCTGAAAGTTCTTTGCAATGTTTAGTCAGAATTTCCTCTCTTGTAATTTGAATCAATTGGTTCTGGAGCAGGAGAAAACATGTTACATGTTAGACCTTCCATGTAACAGCCCTTCAGATATTTAAAAATAGCAGTCATATTACAGCTTAAGTTTCTGCAAATTAAATAGACCCATCTCCCTTAAACATTAGATTTTGAGCTTGGTTTCCATCTTGGTCACCTTCTTCTGAAAATGTTCCAGCTTGTTGATAGCTTTTTTAAACTGAAGACCCATTACTCCAGGTATGACCATTGCAGAATAGAATGATACTACCAATTCCTCCAAGATAACCCTTGATACTATTACTTTATCATATTGATTCCCTTGGTACTATTAATTCCCTTAGATGAACTATACTCCTCTTGATGCATCCTAAAATGATGTTAGCTTGTTTTGCTTCTCCATTGCACTGTTGACTCATGTCCACCTTGTAGTCCCTTAACCCTTTAGATCTTTTTCACACATACTGTTGTCAAGGCAAGTGCCACCCATCGTGTATTTATACATCTGTTTTTTTTTTTCCTACTTAATGTACAGTTTTACGTGTATCCTTGAAAACTACTAACTGTATCTGTTGAAATTCATTTTGAATGGTTTGGCCAGTTCACCAATCCATTAAAGTCATCTTGATTCCTGATTTGTCTTCCTCCCCTATTGTAAGCCATCTGCAGATTTAAGAAGCAACTGCTCTACTCCTGCATCCAAGTCATTTATAAATATATTGAATAACATTGGGCCCAAAACAGAATCCGGTGGCATGCCACTTGTCACTTCCCCCCCCCAGGATGGTGAAGAACTGTTGGTGAGCATTTCTTAGATATAGTCTAGCAACCATCTGTAAATCTACCAAAGACAAGGACCCTGTATTCCAGATTTTAACCGCTTGGCCATATTTATATCATGGGCATTTTTTCAAAAGCCTTGCTGAAATCAACAGACAATACATTCACAACATCTCCCTGATCTACCAGGCTTTTAACTCTATCAGAATAAGAGATAAAATTATCCCGTATGATGTGTTATTGAGAAAGCCGTATGGTCTCTCAGTAATCACCACATTCTTCTCTAAGTGCTGACAGACCAACTATTTAATGCTGTGGACCTTTCCTGGTTATAAGTTTCAAGTTAACTAGTTAAATGTTGGTTGGATTCTCTTTTTCCTCTTGTTTTGAAGAGTGGGACAAGATTCTTAGAGTTGAAATAGAGTGGTAAGGGGCCACAAGGGCCCTCTAGTGTAGCCCCCTGCCAGGCAGGAGTACACAGCTAAAGCACTCCTGAAAGAAGGCCATCAAATTTCTATTTAAAGACCTCCAAAGATAGGCCCCCTCTGAGGCAACCTATTCCATTGTCAAACAGTTTGTAAAGTTTAAAGAGTTCTTCTTAATGTTTAGGTGAAATCTCTTTTCTTGTAATTTGAATTCATGTTCTAGTGTCTAGAGCAACAGAAAACAAGCTGGTTTCGTCTTCTACATGACATCCCTTCAGAAATTTAAAGATAGCTCTCATGTTATTTCTCAGTCTTCCCTTGACCAAGCTAAATATATCCAGCTCCCTAAGTCATTCCTCGTAAGGTTTGATTTCCAGACTTCTGATCATCTTGAGTGCCCTTCTCTGGACGTGTTTCACCCTGTCATTCCTTTTTTGAACTTTCATGCCGTATTCCAGATGAGCTCTGACCAAAGTGGAATAGAGTGGATGCTATATTTCTGTTGATGTAGCCCAGAATTGCACAGGGTTTTTCTGGTTGCTGCATCACATTGTTGACTCACATTTAGTTTGTGGTGCACTGAGACACACCCCCCCGATCCTTTTCACATGTACTGCTTTGAAGCTATGCGTTAAGTCACCTATATTTGTGCATTTCTTTTTTCCTGCCTACATTTATCCTTGTTCAGATTCATTTTGTTAGTTTTTAATCTGCATGGACTTTATCTGTTCTCCAGAAATTCTCAATGATTGTTATAGAATCATAAAATAATAGAGTTGGAGGAGACCCCAGGGGCCATCCAGTTCAACCCCCTGCCATGCAGGAACACACAGCAAAGCACTCCCAACAGATGGCCATCCAGCCTCTGTTTAAAAACCTCCAAAGAAGGAGACCCCACCACACTCCAAGGCAGCATATTTCACTGCCGGACAGCTCTGACTGTTAGGAAGTTCTTCCTGAGGTTCAAGTGGAATCTCTTTTCCTGCAGTTTGAATCCATTGCTCCTTATCTCGGTTTCTGGAGCAGTGGAAAACAAGCCCGTTCCCTCTTCAATGTGACATCCTTTCAAATATTTAAAGATGGCTATCAACATACCCAGCTCCCAAAGACGTTCCTCATAGGGTGTACTTTCCAGACCCTTCACCATTTTGATTGCCCTCCTCTGAACGCATTCCAACTTGTCAATATCCTTTTTGAAATGAGGTGCCTAGAACTGGACTCAGTATTCCACTACAATTGCAAGTTCAGTTAGGGTATGCATCTGGCTTTACAGACCTGAATTAAAGTAGCAACCATCATTTATTCATTTATTCTGCATTTTCCAGATTGCCTGCTGATTTCCTTTTGACAAAAGATGGAAGCAAAGTAGGAGCTGAACAGTTACCCTTTCTCTCTTATGTTCAATGGATTTTTTCCCATGCATCAGACCTAATGCTTCCTCA
Source organism: Iguana delicatissima (assembly GCA_948472985.1). Taxonomy (NCBI): domain Eukaryota; kingdom Metazoa; phylum Chordata; class Lepidosauria; order Squamata; family Iguanidae; genus Iguana; species Iguana delicatissima. The sequence continues at coordinate 43,743 of CAOKZL010003379.1, read as the reverse complement.
TATTTTGTTTTCCTCTAAATATAGCCCCGAGCCTCCCTTTTTAATTTTTTTAAATTTATCTTGAAAGTCCAAACTGATTCTTAGTTTTAGCTCATTTAAACATTCTCCTTTGAAATATTGATTACTGATTGGTACTCTTCTTGGTGATTTGCTCTTCCTTCCATTTTGTACAAGTGCTCCTTATGCAACTATTGCACTTTGGATGTCTCTCACATTTCTCCTTTGTTGTAATTGTTTGTGGATTACCTTCAACTTTAAGAAATCCCCATCTGTCACAAAATCCTTTTTCTTTGAATATTTCTGACCATGGGATCTCACACAATTATGTCCTTAATCTTACTGAGTTCAGCTTTCTTAAAACACCAAAATGCATTTATGACTACTCTCAACTTTCCCTTTCCTCACCATAATGAATCCCAGGAGGGGTGTGGTCATTTCCACCTAAGGTTCCCATTACTGCATCATATTTTGGCAAAAAAAAAAAAAAAAAGGGCATGGGACGTTTCTTCTTACATATGTTACATTGCCTGGAACAATTTAAAAAACCCTACCCTATATTTACAAGAGAGGATATTTTTGGTCCTAAGTGGCTTATTATTTCTGGAACATAGTCCATAAATGGCATGTGGCTAGAATTTGCGCCTGCAGATATCAGTGTTTTGGAGGACTACATTGTGAGTCTACTTATCTATTCATGTGTAAAGGCAAAAGTGCATCTGGAGTGCATAAAGGTTATATTTTGCTATACCTCAGCAGGAATTAACTCTTCCAATACAACCTTCTGTGATCAAGCCAGTTGCTCCTAGACAGATTTCTGACTATTGATTCTGTATTCATAACCAGTGATTACCCTAACCATGTTTAAGATCCAAGATGTCCAGTAAAGTCTTTAAACTTGCTGAGCTAAATGCTGCCCTAGGAGGACATATTAAGAACTGCTATTGATTAATTGGAACCCTACGCTTTAACTAGTGAGTGTATTTACTAAGTATAAGGCGGGGTTTGGTGTTTTTTGTTTGTTCGTTCGTTCGTTCAGACATCACTTTTCATATCACTGCCCAAGCTTTTCAGCAGACTATAAAAAAGGCACTTCATCTTTGCTTTTATCCAGAGATGTGCTACAAATGTACCTTGTTAATAGAGGTGAATTAAAAGAGATAGAAATAGTTTTAAAAAAAGGAAAGGAAAAACTCTGTTGTGCCTATTTTCATTAACAGTAAATCTGTACTGCTTGTTTTCATTAACAATAAATCTACATTTTGATCCCCCCCGCCCAGTTCATGAAGAAATCAACAGCTCCTATCCTTTCCACAACTGTGTTTATCAGAGCTTAATTTTCCCCTGCCCTTGCTCAGAAAAACCCTCCATCACATTAACCACTGGAATGTGATCTATTAGGTCACCCTAATATGTGATTATTTAAAACAGTACTTTTAGAAGCAAACATTTCACAGTGGAATGGAACTGTGGTTATTTTTATTTCTCAAAAAAACAAACAAACAACCCACAGTAGTATTGTTTGTTAAAAAACATGTATAGGATTAATCACTAGGTTAACTTCAGGCAGATGAGCAAATCTCGAGAACAACTTGATATTTGCATTTTTCAAATTTTTGTGAAGGCTATCTTTAAATATTTTTATTTCTCAGTCATATCTCATGGGGATAATTAAGATTCCTTAGGACCTATGAGCTGTAGTTTAATTGTTCTTTGGCCTAAGGAAATACTTGGGATTCTTCACAAAAATACCTGTGCCTCAAAAACTGTGTTCAGTGTTGATGTACTGAGCTTTACTCGCTTTTAGCCAGATGGATGGAGGAATTCCCAGTCTATGTTAATTTCAAAGATGTTCATTTATAAGTTTGTTTTGCAAACACTGTAAAATAAATAACATGCATTCATTATGTATGATGATTTGTATTCATGTGCTTGAGTCATGAACATGGCGTGTAAGCAAAAGGTCATTTGTGATTTTGCCACAAGTTGAATATCCATATCCCTGTCACATGTTTCCTCATGTTTCCTAATTGAGTAAGAACATCTAAGATGGTCTGGAAAAAGATCAAGAAAAAATATAATAATAATATAATAAAAAAGAGTTTTTTTAAAAAAAACAACTGACTGTTCGCAGTTTACAGTTGCTTAAAACCATCTATGATTTTTTTTCTTGGCTGCACATGCTGTTCTTTTTTTTGTCTCTCTTCTTCACCTCCAGTCAAATGTTATTGAATTTGCTGATATGCTGATTCCTTTCTAGGTGTGGAAATGCCCCACTAGATCATTTACCTCTGAACAGAATAACTACCATGCGAAAGAGATATAGGTGGGTATCTATCATAGTTTGACATGGGTCTCTCTGGCTATCAATCTTGCTAGATCTAGGACCCAGGAGAGACTAGAGTGTCCTTTTAGGTCCTTCCACAGACTAGACAATCTTAGAATTCCTGAACCAGTGAAAGCCTCTTGGAGCAGTTTACAAGTCTCCAGTCATACTTTGGCTGCCAAAGGATCAGCTTTGCATGATGAAGGGAAGGGTGTTAGTACCAGAAAGAAAGAGAGCCAGCAGAGTGTGGTGATTTGAGTGTTGGACTTCACTGTGGAAGAACAGGATTCAAATCCAAGGCCAAGGAAAACCACTGGGTGACCTTGGGCAAGTCACACTGTCTCAGCCTCAGAGGAAGGCAGCAGCAAACTAACTCTGAACAAATCTTACCAAGAAAACCTCATTATAGGTTCATTTGCCTTGGTGTCTCTGTAAGCCAGAAACAACTTCAGCACACACAGCAACAACAACCAGAATGTCAAAAAGTCCCTTTTTTCGACAATCCATTCCACCCCATAGATGGAATAGCCATTTTTCCAAGCTGTGATTAATACTTGACATGTAGAAGTGAAAGAATTCTATAACTGTGCAGACTGAATTTTAACAGAGCAATTGAATTAAGAAACTGGCAAAAGAATGGAGTTATGGTGAGCAAAGAAATGAGTTCATGTTTTTACTTACCAAACCACAATTTGTCTTATTGTTGCCTGTATGTTTTCATTTTTTGTAAATTACAGGATTATAAGTGTATTTAAAATCAACTCAATCTTTCCTTTTCTTGTTGTTAGTTGCATTTTGACCCATCCTGACCCCAGCTTACCCATAGATTCAGCCGCAAGTGAGGGTTGTTGTAGTAGCCTGCAGTGTTATACCCACAAGACCAAAAGAAGAGCTGGCTGCTGGATCAGACTCAGTGGTGGCTGGTGGCTCCCCTATCAGTGATGTATAAATCTACCCTGAGTTTTAGTCCAAACTTTAAAGAAACTGTCCAAGGTGCTGAACCTCTTTTGAGCATAGGGTGCCAAATCTTCAGTAACTCAGGGTGGATTGTCATCCAACTGACATGGAAGCCTCTGGCTGCCAACTGATAGACCAAAGGGCCATTTCATACCAAGTTTTGAAGTATCTAATTACAAATAATGAGTAACTTGTAATTATATTCTTTTTGCAAAAACTAAGACATAAATAAGTTACACCCAGTTGCGGTGTTATGAAGGGTAACTTTCTGTAGTATAATCTTGATGGTTTTTAGTTACTTTCATAGTTACCAGTGGTGTAACAGTTTGAGTGTGTTTTGTACTATGAACTAGCAATGTATAACATTTTCCTATTTTGTTTTGTTTGGAAATCTTATTTGTTTCCAAAATATTTGAAATTATTTTTAAGTAATAAATAGTAGTATTGTACTTATTTTTGAATAACATAATTATTTGGAAAATGTAACTAGGCCTAATTAGTGGGGTAACTAAGTAACTATGAGTAACTCTACAGGATCTGAACTAGTCCAGCATTTTATTCCCACAACAGCCATCTAGGGAACCCCAAGAGCAAAACACTTGGGCAATAAAAACTTCTTGCTTATGGTATCAAGCAGCTGGTACACAAAAACAAAAGACCTCTTGTATAGGGAGTAATATAAAGCCATTGTGACTGCTGGCCATCAGTAGATTTGTATTTTATGAATTTGTCTAATCTCCTTTTAGAACCAAAATATACCCCTTTGAATACAGTGAGAATTTCTTTTGAGATGATGTGTGTGGGATTGCATTTTAAATGTAGTTTGGAAGTATAGGAATACATAATTTATGGCTCTTTCGATTAAAAAAAATAAGCATTTTATATAGTATTTCTTCTGTATAGCCCTTTGGATGAAAAAAATAAGCATTTTATATATTATGTGTTTATATTAAAATATATAGTTGTAAGCATTAAACTGATACTATTAGTGTCATTATCATTTAAATGGTGCAAAGGCAAAGGAATTTAGTTTTTAAAACTTTTTTCAAAAGCACCATAGTTAATGGCTTTGACAGCCTTGTTGATTTAATATAAAAATGGTCTTATTTCTGTTTAGGAATGGACTTGGTCCAGTGAAAGAAGGAGAAGCCCAGTATGCAGTGGTTCATTGTACTGGTTACATCAAGGCCTGGCCTCCGGCAGGTAAAATAGGCAAGGCATAATTTTAAATCTTCTATATGAATGTCTTCTTTTTACAAAGGGTGGGAAGAGTAATAGCCATTATCCTGATGGTGGTAACTGACATTCAAAGGCAGTTCCACTTCGCACACTGAGACTCTTGGATCCCATCCACTGTATATTTCACCTCCTGAGTAAGCGTTTCCTGTTTTGAACAAAGGCTGCTGGGAACATTTTCATTTCTTTGGTTTTGGTCTACTTGCACTCTTCTAAAAACACCCTGGTAACTCAATATTGCAGATGGGGATATTTACATCTGGGACAATGTGGAAAACAACAGGAGGCAAAGAGGAGATCCTGTCCAAGGTTGTTAAGGGATAGTTTGGCTGACCTAATCACTCAATGAACTGAGAAACTTCTCTTGCCTCTGACATCTCCTGCTGATATGAATCAGAACATGAGTTGTCGTGCTCCTTTTGTTGTCTGAGTGGAACATAACCACAAACATTAATGAGTGATGGTGGTCCTTTTTTTCCTTTCTTTCCTTCCTGAGGGGCTGCCAGTGCCAGCAGTCCAATCACTAAAATCAAATGCCTCTTCAAGTTGACTTTAGTTTATGGCTGTACATATTTCTGATCAGTGGTATAATCTTGTCTGTCTTGTTGACAGTTCTGTGGTGCGTAGTGCATATGTGGTGCATGCACATGTGGCCGTAATGTGTATTTTTCTGGCCCTTCAGAAGCAAACAAAATTAGCCTAATTCATATCACATGGTAGCAACAGAAAATTTGGGAGCGGTGGTGGAGTTAGCCCAGATTTCTTCCTTTGCAAATCCAGCTGGCATTAGCAAGATTTTATCAGTTACTGTAAATAACAAAAACATTTCTTTTTAATTTTGTAAGAAAGATTCAACAACAACAAAAAAGGAAACACAGGCAGCTATCCTTAGCAGAGGTCAAGCTGTTTGCCTGTCTCCTCTTATGTTATCTACTCTGACTGGCAGCTGGTCTTCAGTTTTTGTTTTTTAAATCACTTGCTAACTGAGTCTTTTGACAGGGAATGCCAGGGATTAAAAATAGGACTTTTTTAAAAAAAGCCGGTGAGTGATAATGGTTAGAGTGCTGAACCAGATCCAGATATACATCCAGATTTTCTTGAGCCGTGGAACTTACTGGGTGATTGTCACTCTCTCTGTCTCTCTCCCCTTCTCTCTCTCAATCACTCTTTCTCTCTCTCTCCCTACTTCTATGAATTGTTGTGAGAATATAGTGGAGAGGAAGAAACTCCAAATGGTGCTGTGATCTCTTTGGAGGAAAGGCGTGATACCAATGTAACCTAATACGAATTATTGTTATATCTGATAAGCAGGTGCTGTGTTTCCTCCCCAATATTAACCCAATTACCTTGGACCGTCGCTGAAAAAATGAGATCCATCTTGTGGACAGGCAGTCATCTGGTTTCCTGTAGCAAGTAGGTTTGCCAGCAATGTCTGTAGGCCTTTTTGGGAAATGTGAATTATATTCAGGAGTAAAATATCTGAACGTCAGCTTATGGACACCAAGTAGGATTGTCAGGTAAAATAAGGTCCCTTTAATTGTTATGTAGAAGAGGGAATTTCAGCAAGTGTGCTTTCTCATTGCAGTTATTAAAGGGCGAGAAGCCCTGCCTGTTATTTCACTTGATTGCCTTCATACTAACATAGGAGAGCAATTGCCTACATGTCTTGCTCATAAGCTTCCTCAAAGTTGACTACTATAGGAGATAGGATGCTCAACTAGATCAGTGTTTTCCAAACTCTGGTCTTCCAGGTGTTTCAGACTTCAGGTCTCAGAATTCCTGATCACTGGACAAGGAAGCTGGGACTTCTGGGAGTTGACGTCCAAAAACCTGGAGGACTGTTTGAGAATCACTGAATTAAAGGCACCTTGGCTTGATCTAACTTTCCAGTTCTTTTGTGACAGCCTAGTGTCACTGTATTAAGGAAGAGATCTTATTCTCTGAGGTATTCTCTTTCATGAGAATCCACAAAGGACATGAAGATCTTCAATTTTATATAGATATAGATTAGATAGATAGATAGATAGATAGATAGATAGATAGATAGATAGATATATTGCTAAAGGGTATTGGGAGTATCATTCACTAACAGAGCTAGGACGTTGCAGATCTCAGCTACTATGAGTAACTGTGCTGATCTGAAACTCTTTGCAAGTTCTAGGACGTACAGAAACTAGGAACAGCAGAGAGCATGGTCCAGCCAGTATTGTCATTTGGCTTTAGCACTGTTTTTTTCCCATTGTGGAAGGCTGAACAGCTTCTCCTAAAGCACAATTACTGGCAGCAAGAGCTTTCAGCTCTAGTATGCTGCTATCTTTAGGTTTTGCTTTTGGTCCCTACCACCAGTGCAGTGAGGCCTGAGGAATTGTCTGAAATTGAATTCAGCTGTCAGGCTGAAAGAAGTTCTCCATTTTTGCTTACAAGGAGAAATCTGAACAGAAGCCAAGGGTGAAATCCAGAAACACAATGTAATGCTTAGCTAGCAAGCAATCAACTACAAGTATTGACCATCCTGTCAACAGCCTCATCCCACTTTCTTAAACTGAGTTGCTGGGGAGTTGGAAACCATCCAGATAGGGTGCAGCTGTGCTTGGTTATCAAGAGGAACCTCCCAGCCTGGGTGTAGGAGAGCATTGCCTGGTAGCTGAGTGTTGACATTTCCTTAAATTTATCAGGCTGGTTATGCCACTTTTATCAGAATTTTTGTATTTTTTCTTTATTATTATTTAGTGCTAGAGCTGCTAGGTAAAATAAGGGATAGGGTCCTATCCCTTTAATAGTTCCCTAGAAGAGGGCATTTCTGCAGGGGTTGTTGGGGTCACACAGACAGTACCTGGTGAAATCCCCTCTTCTGTTGTGTTCCTTCAACTTATTTCTGACTTATGGCAACCCTAAGGTTGCACTGGGTTTTCTGGGGCTGAGTGTGATGCATCCAAAGTCATCCAGTGAGCTTCCATGGCTGAGCTGTTCCCCCAAAATGTGGGTAACTAAAGGGTCCACCCACAGTACCAGTACCTCTATGAAAACATGAGGAATTATTAGCTCAAATTAGGAGGCCTGCAGGCAGGGGGAGGGCTAACAAGATCTTTTACACCTGTGTTTACCAGTACTCTTGCAGGGAAGAACCAGCCAGAGATCAAAAATAAAGCTTAATGGTTGTTATATTGGGGGAATTAATCACATGCAGAAGATCCAAGCATTCATGCAATCACACAAGGCTGCCTGAAGGAAAAGGGAGGAAAGTTTTGGATAGTGAGATTTCAGGGCATAGCGGATGATATTTACCAATCTAGAAGAGCAGCAATGTGGCTTAGACTCACATCTAAGGACAGAACACAGTCAGGAATTGGAGCAGCAGAGTAGCGACCAGAAATCAGTGTACAGCAAGTTGACAGGCCAAAAACAGGGGTTTATGTACATGGAGGGCAAAGGTGCGAATGCTCTCCAGCCAAGTAAACAATGGTGTTTGCAGAGTGGACAATGAGGTCAGGAACAGGCTAATGGTCTTAGCGTTAGAAGACAAAGGGCTAATAGTTGCCCTGATAACTTGGTCTTTGTCTGACAGCTTTTCGGACAAAGGAAAGGTTTGCTTGATCAGAAGAAGAGGTGTTAAGACAATCGACAGTCTTGTGGGAATGTCCTAGACACTATTGTCTGAAAGATCAAGTAGTTAAGACTAACTACAATCCGCTTATCTCTGGAGTTTCCTGGTGATATCCTGACTATGACCTGGCTGTCCCTAGAGCTGTTTTCTGGCCTATTTCTCAGCACACATGTTCAGCCAATCTTTTCCTCTTGTCCAGCTTGGCCGTACAGCCATAGCAGGACATGTTTTATATTTATGCCAATTAATATATTTTGCCAGTTAGAGTATATATTGCCAATTAAACCATATCAAAGTGTAGGGGTGTACGGCTGGTAACAGAGCCGAGAGTCCCTAGGGTTGTAGTCCAGTACTCAAACCACTACAACACCACACTGGTTCTCTCTTCTACACAACAATTAAAGGGCCACAGGAGTGCTGTCCCTTATTTCACCTGTCAACTCTATTTGCCCTACTTTTGTAAGCCTCTTCTGTCTACCCTGTCCCTACCTATTTTGATGGCAATCAGGGTAGAAGCAGAAAGCTGAAATGTTATTCTTGCTGTTATTAATTTCTGTCAAATTAACTTTATGGCTACCCTAGGAAAGAGAGACCTCCACATCACCTTATCATCCACAGCCCTGCTCAGGCCTTGGAGACTCAAGGCTGTGGCTTCTTTGATTGAGTCTGTCTATTTGTAGTGCAGTCTTCTTCTTTTCCTACCACCTTCTGCTGAAATGAAGCAATAGCTAATAAAGCTGTGTTTGGAGAACCTGTGGACTTTTACCTTTGGGCAGAAGGGCATGTTCCCTCCCTCTAGGACAGTGGTTCTCAACCTGTGGGTCCCCAGATGTTTGTGGACTTCAGCTCCCAGAAGCCCTGAGCATTGACCATAGTGGCTGGGGCTTCTGGGAGCTGAAGTCCACAAACATCTGGGGACCCACAGGTTGAGAACCACTGCTCTAGGAATTTTTGGGGGTCTATCTATGCTTTTTCCAATTTTAGGAAAGCCCTTGGATTATTTATGACATCAGCAGCTGCTACAGCAGATTTCCTCCTCTCAGTCTATTGACATGTTCCACAACTCAAATTAAAGAAAGGGACAAAGATTTTTGATGTCTTACAGCTTACGAGAGGCAAGTGTCAAGAAGAAACATGTAAGGGATAACCAGCGCTGCTGCTCCACACATATTCTCACCATTTGATAGACGTTAGTCTAGTAAGTAAGTAATGTACACACGGATGTCCTTAAACATGTATAGAGTGCTATTCTTGTGCACTGACACATCTCAACCATCTCTCATTCTATGTAGTGAGTGGAACATCTAGCTGAGAAGGAAGAATGTCTAAGAAGGCTTTATATTTGGCATCTTCAGTAGCCATATCATTATCTTAGTAGAAGAAGATCCATATCTCTTTAACATTATGTTACATCATGCCATTTCCTACTTAATAAGCTGCATTTTGCAAGCTTAACCATGCCTTGCCTTGTATTCTGAAGACTATTACACAGCCCCTTGACTTTACTGTAAATTGCACAAGAGGGGCTGAAAGCTTGATTTTTCCTTTTGGCTATGGAGCTTTGAGCCACAGTCAGAGCATCTGCCAGTGGTGATATCTGTGAAGATCCAAAGCACATGAAATATAATGTTGAATGCAAAGGAAATTGAATTTGTTAACATTCCTCTGCCCTATAATGAAATTATGCCTGTTAAGATCAGGGATGGGGAAACAGCAGTCTTCTGCCTTTTGCTTGCGTTGCGTGAGCCTTTAGAATAGTTTAGAACAACCTGTTTTGAGTACACAGTTCAGTAACTTGAAAGTAGGCCTTGTAGCAATACTTTTCTTGGATCTGTATCAGAAATTTGAGGAATGTAAAATAAAACTCCTCATACCTGAATAGCTTTCTTGTAACTGCTACTGTTACTGCAAGCAAAGGATGTATGTAGCATTATCTCAAAATATTTAATACAAGTCATGAATATAAAACATTTTCTTCTCATATGCCTTGCAAACAGGTATAAAGTTTTCCAAGATCTATATCAAGGACAGAGTGCCTAAATTGTTACCTCAGATAGCAAAGGGAAGGAACTATAGCCTAGTGGCAGAGCACATGATTTGCGTGTGGAAAGACACAGGTTCAAGCTTTGGCATCTCAAGTTTTCTTTTCTTTTTCTTTTTCTTTTTAGTTTTCTTTTTCTTTTTCCTTCCCTTTCTTTTTGAAGGATCAGGTGGAAGGGATCTAGGATCTAGGAAATACTCTCTGCTCAAGAGCCTGGAAGATTTCTGCCTGTCAGACTACAGAGACCACTGGGGTAGTGAATCAAATAGTCTGGCCTGGTACCAGTTGGCTTGTTATGTTGTTGAGAAAGAATATGCTTAATATGTGTTAAAGCGGAAAATGTTTAGATCTTCCTTTGCAAGAATGATTATTATACTCAGTATAGTAGTCTGCAAGGTTAGATTTTTATCCCTCTAGATCAAAAGGTAAAGATCCTGAAAGACCAGAGAAACCTCTCAGACTTGTATCTTTTCTTGGAGTATGATTGGCCTCTAACCAGGTTGGATTAAAAAGACCTAGATAACCTTGCAACTTAGAAATCTACACATTTTAAATGCCTCCTACCAACCCATAGCCACTCTCTGCTCAGTCCTGCGTTCCTAAACTCTTCCCATCTTTTCTTCCTTTGCCTGGATTCACTTCCTGCTCCAGTACATTTTTGCATCATAAAAAATACTTGGTCTTGTATATGGGCGGAAAATGTATTGGGGAGGGCAGTTAAAATGGAAGGCTTCACTGCAGAGTGCAAGCAGGATTCTAGTTATGACTGCTGCTCCATCATGAAAAGAAAACTTTCCTGCAACTAGACAGCTATCAGCCAAGGGAGGAAGTTTCTATCCCAGGCCTTTGCCAATTCTGATAGTTCTCTGTTTAGAGAGAGGCACAAGTTTAAGGTAGGTGAGCAGTCAGATAAGTGGGCCTCTCTGTCAGCAGACTGGAGCAGTATGGTCCTGTTTCTTCCACTCTCTTCTGCTTCAGTTGCTATTTATGTGGAATAGTAGGGTTGCCAGTACCACAGCCCGCTCCCAGTGCCCCACACACACATCCAAAGAAAGAGATGGGTGAGAGAGAGGAAGTATAGGGCCACCCTGCCAACCCGCCTCCTTTTCCCTCTCCTTTGCCTGACTTGGTTTGAACCTGGGTGCCCATTTTCTTCAGCCCCCTTCCCACAGACACACAAGTTTGATACTCGCACTTTTTCTACTTTTGTGAGAGTCCTGCACCTCAACCCTATCAAATATGGAGGTCCAACTATACAGTTAAAAAATGGGTATGCAAAAGTCTTAAAAATTAAACAATCATATTAAAAAAACATTCGTTTAAAACAAACAGGTAGTTAGCACATAATATGTATGTATGTGCCTTCAAGTCGTCTGTCAACTTATGATGACGCCATGAATTTCACACAGTTTTCATAGGCAAGGAGAACTCGTAGATGGTTAAATCAGTTCTTTTCTCTGAAATATAGCCCACAGCACCTGATATTCATTGGCAGTCTCCCATCAAAGTACTAACCAGAGCCAACCCTGCTTAGCTTCCATGGTCAGATGGGATCTGGTGCCACTAGGGTATTTAGGCTAAACCAAAACATAATAACAATAATAAAACAGCACATCCTAATGGAAAGATCTGCAACAGCCAGTTAACAGTGAAAGGCCTGAGTAAAACAATAAAGTCTTTGCTTGCCAGGGGAATGAGAGTAGAAAAAAGGGCCAACTTAGCCTTATAAAGGAGGGAATTTAATAGCCTGGGTGCAGCTGCTGAGAAGGCGGTCACCCATGTCATCACCAAACATGCCAGGCCTAGATCCCCCTTTCTAGCGCTGGTCATCCATTTATCCCACAGTGCCTTTCCACTCTCCCAGCATAAATCTGTTCAGGCTCTGTGAGATGTTAACATGAGCTCTGTGAGGGTTGCCATGTAAAAATTCCACAGTACCCTGGAGCACACACATACCACAGCATCCCCCCAGGGGATTGTGGGAAATTAGAAATGCACTCTCCAAGTTGCCTTTAAATATCCCACAGTGAGACAGAGCATGGTTACCTGAGGGCATGAAAGACTCTTGTAAAACCAGTTAAATGGCGCCTCCATGCTCTGTGTATGTATGTGCCTTCAAGTTGCTGATCACCTTATGGCAACCCCATGAATTTCATAGGCAAGGAGTTCTCAAAGGTCCTTTTGCCACTTACTTCCTGTGAAATATAGCCTACAGCACCTGCAATTTGTGGGTGGTCTCCCATCCAAGTTCTTGGTTATTAGTGTGCTGTTTCCACCCACTGTCAGGTAGGCTGCAAGGATTCATGGAGAAGGGACCACTGTTTGAAAGGAAACCTTCCAGAGGTCACTGTGCTGAGGAACTCCTCAAGTGTGGAACTAGCGCTCTAGATGAGGTTCAGCTAGTGTGTCTTTCATGACTGGGGTGCTCACTGATGTCCAGATCCATCCAACATTATGGTGACCTCTCGTCTCAGAATCTTGCCCTTCTCCTCCCTCATGTTTTGTTGTTGTTTTTTTTCCTGAGAAACATTCCTCAGGGTCCTATGCTATGTATTTATGTAGCACTGAACAGATGTCTCGGAACTAAATGAAACCAGATTTCTCTGCCTTAGATTCATCTAGCTGCATACTCAGCTGTTCAGCGATGCCACTGCAGTTCATAAGAATTTAGGGAAACAAAAAGGAGAGCTCTCCCCTTCCTGCAAATTACACTTTGCATGAGGATTATAGTTTGGTTTGGTTTGGTTTGGGCTTTCTCTTTTCTTTTTCTTTTTTTTTTCTCCAGGTTTTCCACTGAATCCTGAGCTCAGAGTCACAAGGATGCTTGATCTAGTGAGCAAACAGATGATCTCATTTCACAGTCTTTCACCTCTTTTTTGTCTGGAGGTCATTATGAAGGAGGATTCTTTCCTGCCAGCCTATACTTTTTGAGAAAAGGTTGGCAGCCTTGAAGTCCTCCTCCATGAATGGAAGAAGTTGTAAAGTGACAACTCTTTCCAGAACTGTCTCATGATTACTTCAGCCTTCCAGTTTTTTTTTAAAGAAGGGTCACAAGTGTTTCAAGTTTGTCTAAAGAATTTAGGGTTCATGTTATGGACATATATGGCCTATCTGTAGAGTGTTCATACTGAACAGGACCATAATAAATAACTGAACTATCTCAAGCAAGTGAACAAAGTAGTATCTGATATTAATAACGAGTATAAAATGTGTCGATGCCAACAACCTATTTAGATGTCAAATCAACAAGGGCAGATAACCAGAGAAATTGTAGCGTGGCCACCTGCAGTTCACCCAAAAAGATAGCATGTGTGTATGTAATATTTGCATATGTTAAAAATATATATATGTATGCTTACAGTATATTTATATGGTATACCTACATGTATAAGTATAAGGACAAGTTTAGAACTAATTATTGTAATTGGAAGAGAAACACATTCAATTCCCTCAGACCTGCTGTCCAGATACTAAGTGCTGATGAGCAATTTCAGGATCCATGAGCTCCATTTTTAGACTCTTTATATTTAAATAGGACCTAGACTGGACAGACCTGAACACTGAGGAACAGAATGACCTTTGTAAAGTGACACACACAGCCATTCCACCTGGCCATTATACCAACTAGCCAGAGCTTGAAAAACTTTTCTTTTTGCACTACATATTGTAGAATTCTTTAGCCACTTCGGCCAGTATCCATGCTCTCCTGAAGGTTCTAGAACAGTGGTTCTCAACCTGTGGGTCCCCAGATGTTTGTGGACTTCAGCTCCCAGAAGCCCCAACCACTATGATCAATGCTCAGGGCTTCTGGGAGCTGAAGTCCAAAAACATCTGGGGACCCACAGGTTGAAAACCACTGTTCTAGAAGTTTAGGACAAAAGTAGTGACTTCTCCAAACTCTGAAAACAAAGCTGAAATAAGTAAGACATCAGATCTTCTGCAAACCATACTCTAATCCAGAGACAAGTTGTAGGTTCAAAAAGGCCCTTGGTGTACACAAAACATTATCTTCTAACTAAATATTATCTTCTAACTTGGAAGAACAGAGCAAGGGCATTCGCAAGGCAAGGGCCTGGTTTCTAATACCGAATGATATAGTGTAGGCTTAGTGCCAGAGGATTTCTGTTAGCAAAAACTATGGCATCCTTTCTCACTTCCCTCCCAGCTTGATTGAGGTTCTGGCCATTTCCGCACTATGTTGTTACAGAGCTATTATTCTACTTTCAACTTCCTATGGAATCCTGGAGTTTGCAGTTTAGGGAGGGGCATTTAGAATTTTCAGCCAGAGAGCTCTTGGGCCTCAGTAAACTACAAACTCCAGAATTCCACAGGATCTTGAAAGTGGAATTATAGCACTATAACAGTGTAGGGTGGAAATGGCCTCTCGCAATATCTGGAAGGGGAAGGAAGTAAGAATGGATATTTTCAGCAACTGTATACTCTTGTGCGATATCCCTGTTGTAGTGCAGATTGTTTGGGAATGTCTTAATCTTTAAGGAGCAATTAAAACTCATTCGCTTTACTAAAGGCCTATTCCTAGTGAAGATGAAAACTGTTAGATCTGGTTTTTGTTACAGATCAACACAGCTGCCTGCATTTTTGGATTCCTCTTAGAGGATATACCTATAAGGAATCATAGAATCAGCAGCAGCTACAAGGGCCATCTGGTCTAATTCCCTGTCATACACAGCTAAAGCACTCCTGAGATGACTGCACAACCTCTTTTTAAAGACTCTCATCCTACAAAGGCAATCTGTTCCATTGGCAAACAGCTCTTAATGTCAGGATACATATTCAGCGGCAGCTGTGTTGACGATGCAGAAAATACAATAAATTGCAAAATCCACAGAACAGTGGGCTGTTTTGGGAGCTAACTGAAAAGCACAAAATACATCATGTAAGCTTTCAAAGCTGCACTGGCTTCTTCACCAGGTGAAAGATGCTAAAAAATAATATAGCTACAGAAGAGTGATGATGAGTCAGAGGCCTACATTTTGTCTCAAATTTTATTTCTGTTTAGTTTGCTTGATCTCAGTGCAGGTAGAAGCCACTCCCCTTCTTGGCCATGTCAGGACTGAGGTGGAGGGCAGAATTTTAAAAATTACTGCTATTAATGCATTTTAAGTTCTACTGCCCTTCCTCCCTATGGCAAACTGGCCCTAAGAATCATAGAATCATAGAAATGTAGAGTTGGAAGAGACCACAGGGGCCATCCAGTCCAGCTCCCTGCCATGCAGGAACACCCTCAAAGCACTCCCAACAGATGGCCATCCAGCCTCTGCTTAAAACCCTCCAAAGAAGGAGACTCCACCACCCTCCATGGAGGCAGCATATTCCACTGCCGGACAGCCCTGACCATCAGGAAGTTCTTCCTGAGGTTCAGGTGGAATTTCCTTTCCTGCAGCTTGAATCCATTGCTCCTTGTCCTAGTCTTTGGTCTAAGGCAAACCTGTAGTTGGATTTTCTTGGCAGAATGTATTCAGAGAAGGTTTGTGATTGTATTCCTCTGAAGCGGAGAGAGTGTGACCTGCCCAAGTGGATTTCCATGGTCAAACAGGCATTCAAATTCTGGTCTCCCAATTTCCTTGGCCAACACTCCAGCCACTGCACTATGCTGGCTCTCTTGTGGGTAATGTACATCATGGTAAATAATGTAAGTCAGTGCTGTAGGATGAGGAGGAAGAGACACCCTGTTTGAAACAAGTCCTGTGCTCAAACATTTGATCACGTGCTTGCTTTGTTTGCTGCCCCTTTGTGTAGCTTGTAGCATTTAAAGTGTAGCTGCCTTAACCCAAACAGTGAATTGACAAATAAAACGCTCTTCTCATTCCCTGGTATTTTAATTCTAAATTTAATTTAAAGAAATATCTGTCTCCCCTGACTCCTCTGTTTCAATTAAGGGATCTCATATTTCTGTGAAAGAAATTAATTTTTATTTAGTCCATATGAATTTTTCCTCCCTAATCAGTTTGGTTCATCACATAACAATTGATGGAAAATATTTGGTTGAGAGAGACACTGGAAAGAGAGAGAGTACGCGTGTATGCAAGAATTTTTATAATTGTTAAATCGAAGACAGAACAAGTGTTCTGGTTTAGAGAACTGCCCCAGTGCACGTCTTAGCAAGATCTTCAGTAAAAAAGGTAACAATAGAAATCCATATTTCTTTCTCAGTGTCCTCTTTTCCATTTCCTCTCTTACTTTTGTTTTATTTCTAGCTGTCTGGATTTTGCTTATCATAACTGCTTAAGCACATATTGTAGGTAACACAAATTAGAAAAACCCTTTTAAAGAACACAGATAGTTGGCAAATAAGTTGGAAAAGGTACCTTTCATAGATCACAACCCTCAGAATTCCTGAACCAGAAAGGGATTCTGGGAATTGTACACCAAAATCTGTCTCCAACAGTGGCTGATGGAATTTGTCCAGACTGCCACTGGGAATTGTAATTCAGGCTAGTAACAACCATACTGTGTGTAACCAACATTGTGCCCTCTAGATGTTTAGCTAACATTTCTTTTCTGCCTGAGTAGACTGGTGACAGGCAAGAACTTAGTCTGTCCCTGGAGGAGCTAAAACAAGCACTGACCCTGCCTCTACTCTCTCAGCCACAGAGCTGGTTCTAGCCTTTTTGAATGCCTGGATGGGAAAATGATGATAGCAGCGATGGTTCTTTGGGCTTCCCTCAAAGGAGTGCTAAAAGAGTAGCAGGGTTGGTGCTTCTTTTAGGTTCTGTCAGGATGGACTAAAGACTTGCCTTTTGCCACTCTACTCAGATAAGAGGATAGTTCCTTTTTTGATAAGAGGTAATAACTGTACCTTAACTTTTATCAAAAAAAGAACCATCCCCCTTCTCTGAGTAGAGTGGTGAAAGGGCTTTCTGAATACCTGAACAGGAAAACAGTGGTGGCAGCAGTTGACCCTGGCACTTTCCCTTCTCCATGGAATGACCCTCGACTTACTCATACAAAAATCCATAATTTTGGCCTCAAAACCTGACCACAACTTATACGTGAAGTTGACTTATACACTACTATATACAATATGTGTTCCACCCCTGCTTTGAACTCAGAGTGGCATAACCTCTGAATTGACATGTATGTGATTGCTTTGTACAAGTAGTCAGATACACTTTTGCAGCCCTTACAACATCTCTGAACAGTAGGTCAGGCATTCCTCATAGTTACAAGTGAGAAGTGGCACTAAGGTTGCTCAAGTGAAAACTGGAGATAACTTTTGTACCTTTAAGGCAAAAAGCATATTTAGGAGTAGGAGGAAAAACGCTGCATCTTTCTGGTCAACAACAGGAATGTCATTGTGGGGGTCTACTACAGCCCCCCAAGCCAGACTGAAGATTTGGATGATGTTTTTCTGGAGCAGATGACCATACATTCAAACAGAAGAGATGTAGTAGTAATGAGAGATTTCAACTATTCCAAAATATGTTGGCAGTCCAACTCTGCCAAGAGCACAAGGTCCAACAAGTTCATCGCTTGCCTTGCAGACAATTTCATTGTACAGAAGGTGGCAACACGGGGATCAACTATTTTGGATCTGATCCTAACCAACAGGGATGACCTTGTTAATGGGGTGGAAGTGGTAGGATCCTTAGGTGAGAGTGGCCATGTTCTATTGAAATTTGTCATTCAGTGGGAAGGGAAAGCCAAGTGTAGCCAGACACGCATTATAGACTTTAAGAAACCCAATTTCTGTAAACATAGGGAGCTACTGGTTGAAATTCCATGGTCAAGAATACTGAAGAGAAGGCAGTTCATGATGGATGGCAGTTTCTTAAAAGTGAGAGATTGAAGGGACAATCTAAAACTGTTCTATTAAGGAGGAAAAATGGGAGGTTTCTGAAGAAACCAGAATGGGTGACTAAGGAACTCTCAGTTGAGCTGAATGTTAAAAGAAACATACAAGAAATGGAAAAATGGGAAATCACCAAAGAGGAATTCAAACAATTAGCCAGGAAATGTAGGGGAAAGGTCAGAGAAGCTAAAGCACAGAATGAATTCAGGCTTGCCAGAGAGATTAAAAACAATAAAAGGCATTTTTAGATATGCCTGCAGCAAAAAGAAAAACTAGGAAATGATAGGGTCGCTGCATGGAGAAGATGACCAAGTGCTAACAGGAGGCAGGGAAAAAGCAGAACTACTCAACACCTTCTCACCTTCTTTGCTTCAGTTTTCTCCTAAAAGGAAAAAGTTTGTAATGTTTGTTTGTAATGACTTAGAAAGCAATGCCGTAATCACTAAAAGTCAACATGGATTTCTTAGAAATAAGTCATACCAGACTAATCTTATCTCTTTTTATGATAGGGTTACAAGCTTGATAGATGAGGGGAATGCTGTAGACATAGCATATCTTGACTTCAGTAAGGCCTTTGACAAAGTTCCCCATGACATTCTTGCAAAGAAGCTAGTAAAATGCAGGCTGGACAGGGCTACTGTTAGATGAATTGGTAATTGGTTGACCAACCAAACCCAAAGGGGGTCACCAATGGCTGCTTTTCATCCTGGAGAGAAGTGACTAGTGGGGTGCCACAGGGTTCTGTCTGGGCCCAGTACTGTTCAACATCTTCATCAGTGACTTGGATGAAGGAGTAGAGGGCATGCTGATCAA
Source organism: Iguana delicatissima (assembly GCA_948472985.1). Taxonomy (NCBI): domain Eukaryota; kingdom Metazoa; phylum Chordata; class Lepidosauria; order Squamata; family Iguanidae; genus Iguana; species Iguana delicatissima. The sequence continues at coordinate 24,956 of CAOKZL010003379.1, read as the reverse complement.
ATTTGCAGATGACACCAAATTGGGAGAGGTTGCTAATACCCCAGAGGACAGGATCAAAATTCAAAATGACCTTGACAGATTAGAGACCTGGGCCAAAGCTAGCAAAATGAATTTCAACAGAGAGAAATGTAAAATCCTACACTTAGGCAGAAAAAATGGAATGCAAAAATATAGGATGTGGGACATGTGGCTGGATAGCAGTACACGTGAAAGGGATCTAGGAGTCTTGGTAGGTCACAAGCTGAACATGAGTCAGCAGTGTGATACAGCAGCCAAGAAAGCCAATGCGATTCTTGGTTGCATCAATAGGAGTATGGTGTCTAGATCAAGGAAGGTAACGATACCATTGTATTCTGCATTGGCTAGGTCTAATTTGTAATACTGCGTCCAGTTCTAGGCACCTCAATTCAAGAAAGATATTGACAAGCGCGAACGTGTCCAGAGGAGGGCAACCAAAATGGTAAAGGGTCTGGAAGCCATGCCCTATGAGGAATGGCTTAGGGAGCTGGGTATGTTTAGTTTGCAGAAGAGAAGGTTAAGAGGGGACATGATAGCCATGTTTAAATATTTGAAGGGATGTCATGTCAAGGAGGGAGCAGGCTTGTTTTCTGCCAGTCCAGAGGCCAGGACAAGGAGCAATGGATTCAAGCTGCAGGAAAGGAGATCCCACTTGAACCTCAGGAAGAACTTCCTGACAGTCAGAGCTGTCCAGCAGTGGAATATGCTGCTTCGGAGTGTGGAAGAGTCTCCTTCTTTGGAAGTTTTTAAGCAGAGGCCGGATGCCCATCTGTTGGGAATGCTTTGATGGGTGTTCCTGCATAGCAGGAGATTGGACTGGATGGCCCCTGGGGTCTCTTCCAACTCCATGAGTCTATGATTCTAAAAAAGTACGGGGGTGGGGAGCAGGTGGGGAAGTGGCAGAAATTCAGCACAGTGTAGGCTGAAACATAGTAGAGGAATACCTGTCTACTCTAGATGAATTCACGTCTCCAGGGCCAGATGAACTACATCCAAGGATATTAAAAGAACTGACAGAAGTAATTTAAGAACCACTGGCGTTAATCTTTGAGAATTCTTGGAGAACAGAAGTCCAAACAGATTGGAGGAGGGTGAATGTTGTCTCCATCTTCAAAAAGGGAAGGAAAGAGGACCCAAATAATTATTGCCCAGTCAACCTGATATCAATTCCAGGAAAGATCCTAGGGCAGATCATTAAGCAGACAGTTTATAATTACAAAGCAATGCTGTAATTACTAAAAGTCAACATGGGTTTCTCAAAAACAAGTCTTGCCAGACTAATCTTATCTCTTTTTATGATAGTGTTACAAGCTTGATAGATGAAGGGGATGCTGTGGATATAGCATTTCTTGACTTCAGCAAGGCCTTTGACAAAGTTCCCCATGACATTCTTGTAAAGAAGCTAGTAATATGTGGGCTAGAGAGGGCTACTGTCAGGTGGATTTGTAATTAGTTGACTGAATGAACCTAAAGGGTGCTCACCAATAGCTGCTTTTCATCCTGGAGAGAAGTGACTTGTGGGGTGCCACAGGACTCTGTTCTGGGCACAGTGCTATTCAACATGTTTATCAATGACTCGGATGAAAGAATAGAGAGCACGCTGATCAAATTTGCAGATGACACCAAATTGGGAAGGGTTGCTAATACTCCAGAGGTATTGTTAGCTGGGCCAAAGCTAACAAGATGAATTCAATAAAGAGAAATGTAAGGTCCTACACCTGGGCAGAAAAAATGAAATGCACAAATACAGGATAGGAGGCACCTGGCTGGACAACAGTACATGTGAAAGGGATTTAGGAGTCTTAGTCAACCACAAGCTGAACATGAGTCAGCAGTGTGATGCAGCAGTCAAGAGAGCCAACAGAATTCTTGGTTGCATCGATAGGAGTGTGGTGTCTAGATTGAGAAATAGTAATAGTACCACTCTATTCTGCTTTGATCAGACCTCACCTGGAATACTGTTTCTAGTTCTGGGCACCTCATTTCAGGAAGGATATTGACAAGCTAGAATGTGTCAGAAGAGAGCAACCAAAATGATGAAGGGTCTGGAAACCATACACTATGAGGAGTGGCTTAGGGAGCTGGGTATGTTTAGTTTGCAGAAGAGAATTTTAAGAGGGGACATGTTTTCTTCTGCCTGTTTTCTGCTGCTCCAGAGACTAGGACAAGGAGCAATGGATTCAGACTACAGGAAAGGAGATTCCACCTGAACCTCAGGAAGAACTTCCTGATGATCAGAGCTGTCCGGCAGTGAAATATACAGCCTCGGAGTGTGGTGGAGTCTTCTTCTTTGGAAATTTTTTAAACAGAGGCTGGATTGCCATCTGTCAGGAGTGCTTTGATGTGGGTTCCTGCATGGCAAGGGGTTGGACTGGATGGCCCCTGTAGTCTCTTCCAACTCTATGGTTCTATGATTAGCAATGGCTGTGCTGGGTGGAGATGATAGATGTTGTTGACTTATACATCTGGAGAGAACCAGAGAAAAAGATGACCTGTGTTATTTTGAACAAAGAATATAGACACTGATACTTGATACCGTCTAGCTTGCACTGACTTTGCTAAAACTAAATCCCACTCACCCTCCAGGAATGGCAATTCCTCAGGAGCCCATTATGTTCACCCTTGTTCACACAAAATTATGACTAGTTTCACTTTTCCTGCTTTGTCCATGTATTCCATGCATATGTAGCACCACAGAAGTGGTAATCCTCCTAAAATATGTGTTAATAGACAAAAGTGCTTCTTAGAGAGCATTGGCAGGTTTGAGAAGAAAAACCTTTGTATCCAGGCCAGAAACAGACAGTGGATTCCTACCAATAATAGCGCTTGAACTGTGATGGAAGAATATTTTGGCATGTTTTTGGCATATTAACAAGTACCTAGAGTTATAAATTGATTAATTCTGGGCCAAATTCTTATGACTCATATATTTGGTGGGATAGCATAGCTAATAAATTTTCTATTGTGGGGTATTATAACTTTAATGTTATCTGTTTCTTACATTTAAGGAAACGCAAATCTGCATCTTTTTCTGCCACAATACTCTGTCTATCAAAAATCTCGTTTCTCAGCTAAGTTTAATTCTGGATATTTGTTTACCTTGATTAGGATTTATATAGATGTGCCTTTTTAATATGCCTGCTTGTTTGCAGGTCAGATGGTAGGTGACTATTAGAAGTGGAGGGAGCCAAGACATACACCATGATCTGTTTGGAAATCAAAAGGCTGCAACTTTATTCAGAAGAGCTGGATGGCTTTGGCCAGGCATGAGGCCTGCATCCAGTAGTTGGATAACCCACCAGTCATTCAGTGGCACCAGCCATTGAGCTGCCTGCTAGAAATCAACTTGGAGTGAGAGCTGTGGAATCCACATGGGTGCAGTTCCCTGCCATCTGAAAGTGAGCCATATCCAGTAATCCCCAAGCTGGGCCTGATCCTAATTGTCCACATCCCAAGGTCCCTTAAAAATACATAAGCCATGTTACCCTGCCCCCCCAACTATATTTGTGCCCATTGTCTACCACTGTTTCTTTCTGTCCTGGAAAATCATTGTGGACTGGCAGCCAGTGGTTTTTGGATTAGTGCATGTCCATGGACCACCACTGTCTCATACACTTGATTCTTGTGCTATCCCTCGGTGGGCATTGCCCTTTGGTGTGAAACGTTTATGTGACTATGAAAGATAAGAGCCTGGCCATGGATTCCTTTTCTCCCTGTGCCTTCTTTTCTTTTCTTTTAAAAATCATGCCTGCTAGATCAAGGTGATCTGCGCTAGATCAGCCAAGAATTACAACTTTCAGTTGTTAACAATAGCAGCAAAATTCTTCCCATCCCCCCAAAAATAATTTGCCCTAAATTTTAATGCTGAAATAAAGAAAGCTTGGGCTAGGCAGATTAATTTTGTGTGGAAAGACTCCACACAAGACTATAAACAAGTTCCTGAGCTCAAAATTCTGCTAATTCTACATCTGTGCCTTCTGCACCACACTCCCATTGGTGATTCCCAGTAAAATGCAGTATACTATATCCTGCAACCTTGAAGCATAAATCCCCAAATTAAATTAGAAGCTGTGTTGTTGGAAAGCCTTAGATGCTTTATTTATTAGATAATAATCTAATTGTTTAAAACTATCATTGCTAGCAACCTGACCCTGTATATTTTATCACAGGGAAGATGTTGTTTTATGGCCTGCACATGGCTCCCAAAACACCCCCAAGTAATTTTGGCCCAAATCCCAGATGTGCAAACTGGAAATAGCCCTCTAGGTCACATTTCAAACCTGTTTTAGGTGAAAAAGAGTTTCCTTCCTGGAGTTGCCTGTGTCTGCCTTATCAATATTTCATTGACTTCTGTAGAATGACTTCTGTATAGGATCTGTTTCCTGACTACACGTGCACACACAGACCCCTATATCAACACAGAAAAGGTTAACATCTTTTGAATTAAGTTTCTGGGGAAAAATAAAATACTAGTTTACTTTCTGTTTAAATTGAGTAATCTGCCAAAATATGTTTTTCAGTGATGCATCGCTGTGATGTGTCATAAATCCAAGATACTCTGGGGAAACAGGGTTTAGAAAAGCTTAAAATCACTCAAGCATTTATAGGAAGTTTATGGCCCCAAAATTCAGTTTGGGAAATCTGATTACTTAAGACGTAGAAAAGCAATAGACAGATGTACCAAACAACTGATGTTTGTGCAAAGGCACTAAAAATAGTATTTTGACAAGGCTTTGTATTCTTTTCAAGTTTATGACATTAGATCCCACTAAAAGGTTGAAATGTGATGAAGCATAATGAAACACCCACATGTTTTTCAGTCTGCTATTTCCTTCCAGTATGACAAAATACGTTTCTGATTTGTTTCTGTGTAAATTTTTTTCTAAACCGAAAATGTAGAGTACTTACTTTACAGTTCAAAGCAATGAAACAAGGCCACTTTGGGGATCTTGCTAGGACAGGGGTGGGCAGCTGTCAAAATACTATGGGTTGCAGACATCATTCTCAGAGAATTGCTCCCCACATTCCATCAACTTTTGGAAAAGATATATTTTATTCAAAGCACCTCTCCCCTGAGAGAGGAGGAGCAAATTTGCTATGTCTTTCCATATCCACATACTCCCCTTAAGAGATGACTCTTTGAAAAGTAGGAAATGAACCAGAAGTCATTTTTGATTTTGAAAAAAGGCCTCTCTTGGATATTGAAGAACCAAGACATGCCTCACCCACCTCCCAACTCCATGCTGACAGGAGCAGAGGTGGACAACTGTCATAGATTAAACAGCTGCATCATGAAAAAAGTTTATTTTTACCCCATGTATATTTCAACACCATGTAGTGGCCTCAGGGAGCAATTTTACCATGTTTTTGGTTCTCACAGAACCATGTTAAACCAATAGGCCTTTTCCCAAAGTAATTGGCAAGCCAAGTTCCTAGCCCCTTTCCTTTCTGGAAGAAAGGATACTTGTGAGACTACGATAGACCAGGGTGGGCCAAAAAAAAAAAAAGTGCCGAAAATGCCTCCCACACTTCCTACAGTCTTTTGGGGACAAAGAACGTTTTTGAATTCTGCCCCTGTCTTCCAGTGTGTTAGTCACCCTTCCCAGCTTTATGTCACCTGCAAAGCTGATAAGGATTCCCTCTACCCTGTCATTTAAGTCATTGATAAAAATGTTACCCCAAATGTGGGTGACAGAGGTCCACCCATCGTGCAGCGCTCCATGAAACAGTGGGGAATATTAGCTCAAAAGGGGAGGCCTGAGAGAAGAAGGTAATCTAGCAGGATCTTTTATACCTGTGTATACCAGTACCAGTGCAGGGACACCAGCTGGAGATTTCAAAAGTAACTTTTGTTTTATTTGGGGGAATTTAACAATCATATGCACACAAGATCCACACAGTCTCATAATTGCACAAGGCTGACTGAAGGAAAAGAGAGGAAAAATTGGATAGTGAGAAGGTGCCATACACCTGCAATTGGTTGGCTTGGAGGATAGGATACATGGAGTGACAAGAAATAAAACATGTAGGAGGGATGGCAGGAGTGAGGAGCTGTCTTACTTCCATCAGTTTTGTCAGCTAGTCACTTGGTTGTGGGGAAAACCTAACAGAATTGTGAGTGTCTTCAAAATGGGAAGAGAGAGAAACAGGGAGAAAAGGAGCATTCAAAATACAGTATATAAAATGCGGAAATGCCATTCCAACAATTGGAACTAAAAATACAAATGTCCAAACAATGGTTCAGGTGGCTCTAACTTCAAGGAGTGCAGACTATCGGGTGAAGAGGAAATTATTCCATCCCACATAGAGTCCAAAAAAGTTCATGGAAAGTAATCCTTTGTACATTCAGAGAAGTGGAATGTTCCACCCCACTCCCAGTGTCCAAGAGAATCAGGGTGAGGTCAAGTGGGCAGAACAGTGGTCTGGAGCTTTCTGGGCTCAGTGGTCCCGTTGTGTACTGAGGTAGCAGACAGCAGTGGCAGCTGTTTTTGGGTGGATGGTAGGCCAGGCCGATATCTTTTGAGCAGTTTGGGGCTAACAGTTCCAGAGTGTAGTCAATTCCTGTATTTCCAGGGAGGAAGCTTGGACCAAAATTAGCCATGGGGCTCCTACAGTTGAGGCTGGTGGCCATGCCGCACAGAAGTGCTGAAGCTCCTATGGAGATTCGAGTTGCTGCACCTTATGCATACACAACCCTGGGTGATAAAAATGGGTATTTGTGGACCAAAAACACAGAGGACATGAGAAGGAGGGGGTAGTACTTGATATACCAGCCTGTTGGTTTCATGAGTACCAGATCTACACAAGTCCGCTGTGATCAGCAGTATGTATGGAAGAGTTGGGGAGTCTAAGTATAGTAGGAGCACTCCAGTTGGAAAGTGGACCAGTTCTCCAGAGTTGGGGATAACCTCTTGCCTAAATGGGGACAGAAGTTGCTATAGCACAGGCGTTTCTAATGGTGCAATAACAGCACTCCAGTGGTGATGTTGGGTGGCTCCTCCAGTCTCCAGCCAGCTTCTGAGGCAACCTCATCTCAGAAGGTTCTCCGGACTCCAGTAAAGGCCCTCAGGGAAACCTCCCATTTTTGGCCATGCATAGCACAAATGATTATTCCCAACTCTTGGAGTCAACAACTTGTCCTGCCTTGCAGCTTCTACAGGCGTCCTGGGGCCTTCGGACCTCTGAAAAAAGCTGTTAAAGGAAAGATTGAGCCTTGGCTGACTTGGCCTATTCACTGAGCTCTCAATTTGTATAGCTAGTGGCAAATCCAATATGCCAGTCCAGCCAAACTGATCACTGACAGAATTCAAAAAACAAATATTAGAGCAATTGGGTGGAGCATAGCATTGATAATTCAAGTTACAGTAGGGGACCATCCGAGGAGGAATTCCCACCAAGAATGGTGCCCAGTGGATGCAGTCTCTCAGGAGAGTCACTAAGGCCTCATTGTTGTAAGACACAACCAAAGCGGCTTTCTCAGTGGCTGCTTTTACTTTTAATAATTGCGTCTTTAGATTGGGATGTGTGAGTAGCTGATGGAGGATTTCTCACTTCAGGCCAAAGAACACAGGGGTAACTGAGCTGTATAGGGACAGGGATGTGGCTATTTCTTCTTGGATTGGATTGAAATGGGGACTGAGTAGTCAATGTCACAACCATGGATGGTTGAGAGGTTGCAGAAGCAACTATTGCTTGTGGGGACCGTGGGCTGGATTTGGTATTCATTGATGGTGATGGTGTGGCAAACCATCCTTATGCACACGCATCCCTTTCCAGTGCTGAGTCGATTCCATGGGTTGCTTCATATTCACCATATGTGCCCTTAAGGGGAGTCAGGCAAAGATGATGGGCTTGCAGGGTTTGGCCTTTGCAGATGAAGCCTAGGTTCTTGTGGTGTCAGCACCCTTTGGCATTTACTGTCTGCCATCTGGAGCCAGACAAGGTTGCCCAATGGTTGCAGTCCCTAGAATACAGTATGTTTCCTGAGACTGTCTGAATTCTGAGAGGGATAACTGGATGTAAGGGGAGTACGGTCTTTGCTGTGACAGTAGCAATAAAAAGCTTAAGCTGATTCTGTCAAGGGATGAAGGTGGACTTCACAAGTTTCCACCAGACTTCCAGTTGTACTTCATCTTTTATCAGTTTTGGTCTCCTCATTTCACTGGTTTCTTTTGGAATATGTCCATCATAGGCATGCCAAATTAAATCCCAAATTGTCATTAAGTTAATTGTATGCATTCTGGTGCATGTGAGAGCTACCAAAACATTCCTTTCCACTCACAAGCTAGTGTTAAATGCAACTTGCAAGTTAGTATTAAAGTGTTTCCTTCCATTGCCAGTTCCCAATCCACAAGCAAAATGGTGATGGAGTGCTGAAAATCAGTTATGCTCTGGGTTGACTGCTTTATGGACTCGCCCGTATTCGCTATGATCAGTAGTAACTTAGGACAACTTATTTGCTAAAACCTCCATGTTGGCCAAATCTAACAAAGACATGCCTGCTCCTAGAGGTGCTATCCAGTCCAATCATGTCCCTTTCACTCTAGAGGGCCTTACTGGTGTGGACCACAGTTTTAACCATGCTGCCCAGCCCGTTTCACTGGGGAGTAAACGGGGTGCACATACTGGTCATTGTGCTGAGATATTCCACCTTTGCAGTCCTATCAGGATCTCTTTCAAGGAAATTGTGGGCAGTGTTAACATTAGCTCACACATGTCTGACTTGAGAGCCCACAATGGTGGATTCTGCTTGGATTAATGTGGCAGCGTCCTTGATTAACGGATCTAATTTTGCCATAACTGGATGTTGATGACCAAATTGGAGGGTGTAGTTGTCTTCTTCATGTGTGAGCTTCAGGACTAGCATACCCCATGATTTGAACCATAACGTTAGCCAGCTTGTATTGCACACAGTGTGGTTGAGGGGGAAGAACCAGCTTGGCAGACTTTGGTTTAAAACTCAATTGCCATATAGCCCAGGGTTGCATTTTCCAATCTGCAACCAGGAGGTTTCGATGTTTGCCCGATAGAGTGACCAGACTGATTTCAGTGGGGGATGTGTGCCCTTCTGTGGTACCAAAAAGGATAGACAGCATAACTTTCTGCAGGCCAAAACCATGGCTTCTCGCATCATATATCCAGAAGTCATCTCAGTGGCTGTTCAGATGTGAACTTGGAATGAAAAAAAAGCCTAGGTATTTGTGTAATTAGCTCATTTTAGGTTCTTGGTGTACAGTGGGTTCTTTCTTTCGGTAATATATGAGGTCACCTAAAACTGTAACAGGGCATCCCAACGGCCTGTGCCTTCCCCATTTCTCTTTCTTAGACTTCTGCCTCCCAGTCCTGAATGGACAGCACCGCTCAATCTGCATTCAAATATCGTCTCAGATATAAAGCTTACAGGGGGACATGAGATCCTTTCCTGTTTCCTTTCATAAGCTGCTCTGTAGGGTGGCTGTGAGAAAATATAGTAGGGAAACCCATACATTATCTGCAATTTGTTCCTTGGATGGAGTACAAGGAAAATATAATGTTTTTTAAAAAAATATAAAGCTCTTACTTTTAATTTTTTGGGTTATTTTTAGGAATGACTATACCAGAAGAAGATGCCGAGGTGGGGCAAGGCAGCAAATATTGCCTGGTGGCTATAGGGAGGCTCCAGGTAAAGACATTATTATATGTTAAAAGCTTCTGAAAATTAGTGATGTGAATTGTTGAATTTCACTTAAATTACCAACAATGACTTGGAAAATACGCCTCAGCAACTGATGGAAGGCCCTTCTTTGGCTCCAGTGGCTACTGCTCAGGCCTCAGAGGGAGAGAGAAGAGCCAACAGTATCTGCTGGACTTAATCTCTTCCTCCACTGTCATCCCTTTTTCCCTCTGTGTCATGTCTTCTTTAGATTGTAAATCTGAGGGCAGGGAACTGTCAGATTAATAAGCCACTGTGCAAGCTTTTTGAATGAAGTTGTTGTTGATGATGATGATGTTGTTGTGTTCCTTCAATTTGTTTATGATTTATGGCTACTCTAAAGCAAATCTATCATGAGGTTTTCTGGAGTTGAGAGTATGTGACACACCCACGGTCACCTGATGAGTTCCCATGGTCGAGCAGGGAATCAAACCCTGGTCTCCAGGATCATAGTCCAGTACTACTTCTAAACAAACAAACAAGGCTAATATCCTGGTGCAAAATCCTTTTAGTCAGAGGTACACCTTCCCTAGCAGCAAACATGAGTTTCCCAGTGATTATGGAAAATTGGGAGCTCCAAGCAGGTGTGGCTCTTGGGGTCGTGGAGGGCAGTTTTCTACACATTTCCTAGATATTTTTGTTGGTGTATGTCTTCAGGTTGCTTCTGACTAAAGCTGTTTTTTCTCAGCAAGATTTGCTCAGAGGGAGTTTCCCACTGCCTTCCTTTGAGTCTGAGAGAGAGTGCGATTTGCCCAAGATCACCCAGTGGATTTTCATGGCTGAGCAGGGATTTGACCCTTGTTCTCCCAGAGTTACCGGGTTCAGATGTTGTCTGTGTTCCAGCCAGCATGCCCTCAGCTAATGTGCTACTCTCAGGGGTGGTGAAGTACCCTGCCCCATTGCCAGTATTGAAGTAAGTTTCAGTTGATAGTTCAGTCACCATGTTTTTCTGTGGAACAGAGGGTGATGACATGCGTCCTTTGCCTCAGGTGCAAAATGCTTTGTGTTTAGGGGATCCGACTTTATAAAACAGGCACACAGGAAGCTGCCTTAGTCCAAATTTTTTAAAAATTCTTTTTTATTCTGTAAATGCATCCCTCTCTTTTTTTTATTCCGCCTTGAGTCTCACTTTTGAGAAAAAGACAAGAGAGAGAGGGAGGGAGGAGGGAAACATTAGTTCACTCAGTGTTTCCAGGTTCCAGGGTTTCACATAAGAGTCCTTCTCAGTCCTACCTGGAGGAGTCAAGGTTTGAACCTGCAGGTGCTCTTTTGCTGGGCGAAGCTCCTCCCTCTTTGGCGAAAGAAGTTGTTAGAGTGACAGCATTAGGAGTGGTTGAGATAGGAACCCTGTGTTTGTTTAGCTAACAACTGGTCACACTAGATCCCACCTCACCAGGTGGGCAGGTCAATCTATGGACCTAGAGCGGGTTCCCTTTTTAGGCCTTCCTCCCAATCCATGCAGTAGGGTCAGTTACAGCAGGGCCACATATGGGACAAATTGAACTGCTGCGTTTATCTCCCATGTTCCCATTTGCTTAATTGGGATATGCTTAAAAGATATGCTTAAATGGCATATGCTTAAAAGATATGTACATCTGAAAGCCTACAGTGTGTGATTCAGGATTTAGCCCCCATGATTTTGATAAGGCCAGCTTCCTTGTTCATCTTTTCATTGCAGTCATAATCCCAATTGAGTTCAAAGCTTAAGAAGTCCCAAAGAGGATGGAGATGTGTGGAACAAGAGTTTTCTTTTGCAGATGATATCAGCTGCCAAAATAAACTGTTATCCAGAAATACGTCTTGTTGCATATGAAGCAAACATCTCTTACATAAGGAATGCTGTGAGTGACAGAAGAGGTCATAACATACAGTGGGAGATGGGTAGATTTAATCATAAAGAAGTTGCCAGGGGGTGGAAAGAGCATAAATTATGGACTCTTTTCCCCCGGGAAGTAAATCATCCAGCAGGAAGCCAGTGACCTTCTAACTCTTCAGATTGGCATTCTGACACTCTTGCTGTTCAAGGAACAATGTTAAAGAAAGAAAAGAAACATCATACATGCTGTTTGTGCCTGAGAAACTGATCGGGCACTGTGGGGTGTGAAAAGGGGTCATAGTAAAGAGGTCTTGTTTGTAGTCTGGAGAAGAATTTCAGATGTTCTCATAAAGTCTTCACTGCTATCATTATTGTCTCCATTTGCCAGGATCCAAGTTAGGATGTGTTGCTCTTAAAGCAGAGCTCAGAAAAAATTTGTTCTTTTGTTTTGTTTTGCTTTTTGGACAGCAACTTCCAGAATCCCCTGAGCATGCTGGCTGGGGATTCTGGAAGTCATATTCCAAAAACCTAATTTTTTATATCTCTGTCTTAAAGTATTAGAATATTCTATCGCAAGGGTTTAAGTATTCTTCCCAAAAACTATTGCTCTTTACCTTACCTGAAGTATACCCAACCCCAAACCCTTAGTTTTCTGCTTCATGAATGAACTTCAGCAAGCTTTTTCTTGCCCTCTTCTTTTGGAGATGCCACAGAAAGAGATAAAAGAAATCCATTGATTTGAAGTTTTAAATAAAATGTAATTCTCAGCAATGTTGAAACTCAAAATTGTACCTTAACTGGAATCATGGTTTTATGCTGGCTCGCTTACACAGACTGCAATTAAAAGAAACAATATAGATTGCTTCAAAAAAGAAACTAAACCAGGTGATATTCTCCATGCACGCCATAAAGAGGATGAAACAGGAAAGGAATGTAGGAGCTCATTCTGACTCTTTCATATAGCACAGGAGTGGGCAGCTGGAACCTTTTTTTACATGTATGCTTTGCAAACTGCATCCGCATGTTCCATCCCAAAAGTACCCCCATATTTGTCTATATGTCACCCAAAATAATGACCAGACGTGACACAGAATACTTTCCAGTTGCCAGTTAGGCCAATATATGGCTGAATATGAAGGTCTTGGGGAACCAGGCATTTTGCATCCGTTTGGTGGTACTTTAACAAGGTTTTTGGACCTAAATTGCATGATGGTCATGCAGTTTTTTTAATATATAAATTTAGGGAGTTGAGGACTCTAGAGAGACTGCCAAAGGGCTGAGGAGGCACATATTTCAGCACCCCCCAAAGAAGTGGATCTTGGAGCCACATATTTCAGCACCCCTCAAATATTAGGAAGCTGTTAAAACTGAACTGAGCTTACTTCTAGCTGCCCATTTCCTCTCCAGTGTGCCACATAGTTTGGGTATACTGAAATTAGAGCCATGCCAGAACTTAGGAAAAAAAGTTAATTATTGGTTAGATTCCAGTACCCCATCAGAAAAATAGCTGCCAAATTAACACTGCCAAATTAACACTGAAATTGCCAAATTAACACTGGCAATTGCCAAATTAACACTGAAGTTAGTACTACACTTTAAGAAAACAATCATTTTAGGTTGTTGGAATTCTTTTAGAGCAGTGGTTCTCAACCTGTGGGTCCCCAGATGATCGTGGACTTCAGTTCCCAGAAGCCCCAGCCACTATGGTCAATGCTCAGGGCTTCTGGGAGCTGAAGTCCATAAACATCTGGGGACCCACAGGTTGAGAACCACTGTTTTAGAGGATGAGTGGCTCTCTCACTCCCAAAAAGAAAAAGACAAGAGAAGGATTAAGTCTGGAGGAAATGTATTGCATGGCTCTGTGTTAATTTGTTGTTCTAAGGTGCCTGGTGTCCCATCAATTTTAAAATCAAGAGAATAGAGAAGGAAAAAAATGGTGAGGGGATGTATAAGTGAAATGTGGCTGGGATGAAGTCATCAGGAGTCTCTCAGGCAATCATAGCCTTTTCAGTATGTCAGGCCCTTTAGACCTGAGGACTGGTGTGTTCCCACTCCTTTATTGGCATGTGCAGAAGTTGTTGAAAGAGCCAGCATGGTTTGAGTGTTTGACTACAACCCTGAAGATCAGGATCTGAGTCCACGCTCTGCCATGGAAACCCATCTTGGGCAAGTCACACACTTTCAGCCCCCAGAAAATCCCATGAAAGCTTTGTCTTAGGGGCACCATAAGTTGGAAACATGTGCAAGGCACACAATAACAACAACAAAAAACTCATTGGGGGTCTTCTTGTAGAGGGCAGAATGGCAGTTTTGACTTTCTTCAGTTCTCCTTTAATTTGTGTTGATATTTTCTTGATTTTTATATTATTATCTGGGATGAGCTGCAATGAACACATTTGTACTCTTTTAGTTTATTCATTGCTCACATAGGACTGGACACTTTAGTAATTAACTTAAAAGTTCTATTCACCATCACTACCCATTTCTTCCTCTCTTGGCTTCTTCCTCCCCCCTCTTTCTCTATTAGATTCTGCTTCCCACCCACACCATATCCTACCCCTGCCTCAATGGCTCACATGGTTTGAGAGGTTTGGTAAGGTTGGCGCTATTAGCTTGAAGCCAAAAGATTCAACTAGCTAAACCCATTCCCTCCCTCATTTCTATTCAGAAGTAAGTGTCACTGAATTCAGTGAAATTTAACTGACTGTTATTGGATTGCTACATATGTGTCTAACACAACCTTGATATGTTGCCCCCCCATTTCTTGAAACTGAGCATCCCTAATTCTTTCTTCCAGGTGACCAGTTCTCCGGTGTGCATGGATATGAATGGCATGTCAGTCCCCACAGAATTCTTATCCAGACACAACTCAGATGGAATCATCACCTTTGTTGACCCAAGATGCATCAGTGTTATTGGCTACCAACCACAGGTTTATTCTTTATACATAAAGTGGATGTCTGAGAGTTTGTCTCCTATCTCTTTCTTTGATGGTCAGCTGTGACAGAGTGATTTCAGAGAGGCACAGCTGAAAAGGAGAAGTGGGGAAACAATGCTAACACTGCATTATTCTACAGATCTGATCATAAGTAAGCCCCATGAAGATAAATGGACTTTACTCCCTCGTAAATATATATTGTGGCCACTTGGGAGCCTCCAGAGGATGTCAGTGCATAGCCCCACACTTGCAATTTTGCATCTTCCCACCACGCTGCAGATATCAGGCCCAAAAAGAAGCCCCTACTGGGGTTCTTTATGAGTGGGAAAGGGAGCAGGGAGACAATTCAGAGTTTGGATAAGCAGCTGGTCTCAGCTCAGTTATTGGGGAGAATGAGGGTGTGCTCTCAGATGAGATTCACCTGTCTTTTCCTTTCCCTAGGAGCCCAGATCAGCCATACCTTCCTGGTTTGAATAGCTGCTTCAGTGGTGAGCAGCAGCGGCAAGAGCCCTTTCAAGGGTCTGGCAGCTGCTGAGTGATGGGAAGTTTTTTGGGCAGAGCATAAGGGCAAGATAATAGCTCTCTGCACTTGATCCAAAAAGGGACCTACAAATGTGTAAACTGGACTTACATGCATTTGAGACACTAACATCAGGTTGCCAGAGTGAAAACCGGAGAGAGCTCCTGTGCCTCTAGTGGTTGTGTAGAATAGGGAATTTCAGCAGGTGCTGCTTGGCAGCAACCAGCTGCTGAAAATCCCTCTTCTGAAAGTACAGGAACCTTCTCAGGTTTTTATTGTGACAACCCGGCACTGACAAGATACCAGCCTTTAAGGCTCTGGTGCTACTTCAGTTTACTGAGAAATAAATTTCAGTGAAGTTTATTTGCTTCAGTGATGTTATTCTCTAGTATATTTTTGAGCTTGGAAGCAGCTGCAGAAACACAAACCCTGTTCTGAGAGAGTGTTGTACTTGTCATTTTTCAAAATGACTGGACCAGTTTTAGAAACAATTGGCAAATTGCGATAATTAGGCTTGTTAGGAGAAAGAACCAAATGAGAAAGAACAGACAGAAGAAGAGTTTGTAGTCAGGGATCCAAGCGGGCAGTTGAGAACCAAAGAGCCAGAAACAAGGCCATTTTTGCTTCTGCTCCAGCAAGTGAGTTGTTCAAATAAGAAACACAGATAGTAACAAATTTTTATACCATCAGGTAAGCCCTTATTGCTCTCTCTCGTGCATCAGATAAACTTAGCTGCTCTGAAGAACTGCTGTTCCAGCTGTGAGCCACAAGATTGTTGTCTGCATTTTGTTTTCTAGATTAAAGGACATTTAGTTTGACTCTGCATCATTGTACTACACCCACACATGTCTTCTGCAATGTTTCATCCACACATAACCTTCTGGGGGCCAAGGAACTATGCCCACGTTGTTAGATTCTACACTAATCTCTCCTAACCTGGTATTCTCCATATGTCCTAGACTACAAGCTCCCATCAGCCCCAGCCAACATGGCTAATGGTTGATAATGATGGGGGTTGTAGTCCCATATTTCTGGAGAGCACCAGGTTGCAGAAAGTACTGTACACATATTCAAGCTTATTAAAACTGGTTCCCTGATGCCCTGTAGCATTTGGCAAGTGATTTAAAGTTTGTTTGTGTGTTTTTTTAACTTATTTTCCACCCTTCTTCTCTTTTTGTGGATGATTTACTAGGACCTTTTGGGGAAAGACATTTTAGAATTCTGCCATCCAGAAGATCAAAGCCATTTGAGAGAGAGTTTCCAACAGGTAATACAATGCTTATTCATTCAGTTTCACTGCATTCCCCATTCTGCCCTCAGTCCCTTCGACTCTGTTGAATTATGTAGTTTAACTGAAATACTTGGATAAATGCATGGATAAAACCTTTTAAGGCTTTTATAGTTCTAATGAAGTTTTTTGTTTTGGAGCAGTCAGCCATTATACATCAAGCATTAATATTAATGAAACATATACATTCATTAAAGGAGAACACCCTCATATTGCTTTACACTTTTTATTATTACTTGCTTGCACTCATCAGCAGGAGTAACACAAGGAATACAGCTGTTCTAGACCTTGTACATTTGTTCCCACCATTCAGTATAAAACACAACTTTACAAATTTCCTATCATCACATCCAACAATGAAGGGCTGTACAAGGTTGAAACAAAAATCTTAGAGTAAAACAGTGAAACAAAACAAAAAAAATCAAGATTTATCATAAAAGGACAGTCAGAATATGCTAAAAGGCTTTGAATAGGCAGGGAGTTAGATGTCCTTATAGAACAGTAGTGTGAATTGTGTAGCCGTCCTGGTATTGTAGTACTGAAAACTCTCAGCAACCTATACAGAATGGCCAATGGTAAAGAGTGCGGCAACTAAAGTTCAACAACATCTGGAGCACTGTACAATTTCCGCCGCTGCTATAGACAGTTGCATCACTTCACTGCTACCTGTGGAGAAGATCCTGTTCCCTATTGCCACTTACTATGCTTCCGACCGTTAAAACAAAAGCAAGATATTCAGATGCACAGAATGTTGGCTCAGCTCTCATTTACAGAATCCAGGATGTATTTTCCTGCCCATTTTTATCAGACTATGCATATTTAGGCTATCAATTAACTGCTTCGGAAAATACCACCCGGGCTACATAATTAACATTAAAAAAATTGTTTATTTAGAATCACCAAGAATAAATGTATTACTCCTGAATGCTCTGATTCAGAATGCAAATAAGTCAAATGTTAACACAGAGCATACAGTAGAAATATGCAAACATATGGAAGCAATTCCCATTCTAGCTCTGGGTTTCCAAAGTACCATCGGAATTCTTGTCATTGCAGGACAAATTGATTCCAGTTTGGCCAAGTAGTTTGGCGTGTGACCAAGCACACCTTCCAGATGCCTTTCTTGCCATATTTAGCAGTGAGTCATATTACTTGTTAAAAGTTTGAATTCCATTAATTCAAATTTTCTTGATTTACTAGTAGAAATTTTGATAGTTAATTTAAAATCATTATAGACAAAGTATGCAAAATCTTTTCAGTTTCTTTCCTTAAATATTTTGCCTTGCACATTAAAGATATGTATTAGCAAAAGGAGATGTGGTAAACTTCCAGAGGGTGGGATTTTCCAAAGGGTTATATTTCACAAATCTAGGTTAGGTACCGTAGCCTTAGTCATCTTCCTCTTTGTTCCCACTGCTGACTGGCTGGCTATTACACAGGGTGCAGGCCTACATCTTGAGAGCTAGCATGGTGTAGTAGTTTGAGTGCTGGATGAGAACTTTGAGAGACCAGGGTTCTAATCCCCACTCAGCCATTGAAACACACTGGGTGAACTCAGACAAGTCATACTCCCTCATTCGTAGAGGAAGGAAATGGCAAATCTTGCCAAGAAAACTCTATGATAGGTTCACATTAAGTTGGAAATGACTTGAAGGTACACAACCACCACAGCAACAAGCCCGTTAATGTCCCCAGTCTGATTCTTGATCCTTCTACTGTTCTTTCTGGAAACCAAGTTGTTACTCATCACCATTTGCTTATTCAGATTGTTGACCAGTTTACTCTTTCTCTCAATACTGGGTATTGCCCATGCTGTTGCACCCCTTTCTGGGGGCCTATTCACACTATGCAAAAAGAGCGCTGCCTTCCACTTTAATTGCCATGGCAACATCCTATGGAATCGTGGGAGTTTTAGTTTAGTGGGGCACTATGGTTCTGTGGCTGAGAATTCTACATACTCCTTACCCTAGAATGCCAATCCTAGGATTCCATGAAATGTTGCCCTAAAAGATAAAATGGAGTATAGTGCCATAATTGTGTATTGCCGATGGGTCCTCAGTCTGGTCTTGAGCAATGGAGTTGAAGAGCAACACTACACTTTTCTTTAAAATTCTCCTTCCCTCCAGATTCCAAAAATCTTTTGTTGTACTGGAAATACTTGTCAGTAGCAAATGTGACCTTTCCGCTTCCTAATACGAGTAGTGAGGATGCAGTGGCTCTTCCATTCATCATCATAAGTATTGTTGTTACCCTGTCTGTTGTTGTTACTGTAATGTCTGTGATTTATTTCCAGCAGCCTTTTAAGATAAAATTGAGACTATATCAGAAAAAAACCTGGTAACTGATGCATTATCCCAAGAGTAATGGGTGTGAAATGGGCCACTGAAAACTGGGCATTTCTGAACTGCTGACCTTATAAGGCAAACCCTTCCAGGGTGGGATTTTGCAGCGTTTGGCCAGTTGCCAGTATCTTTTCCAAAGTTTTCACTTCCTGGAGAAGATAAAGTTGTTCATTAGGGTGGGAAAAATTAGGTTTTGACAAAACATTTGGAGGCCAAGAACAATAAACCAATTTCTATATCAAGGTTGGAGGGGGTGGCTGCTTAATATCCCTTAGAAAACTCTTCAGCTGGTCATTTACACACAAGCTCTGTTTCATTTATTATCCCAGTTTGGGTTGTGGTGGTAGAAAGTTGTTGTTGAAAGGATATGTCTCAACTGATGGAAGTCAGTTCTTTATCTTAAATAAAACATTCTCCCTTGGCTTTTCTTCACAAAAAGACTCTGGATTTCTGGGAACTGTACAAGTTGCTTCCTTTCTGTTTCTTCTTTGTGGGATTTGAGATTTCAGTTCAGTAGTAGCAGAACTTAGAAGCAATCCATTATGGAAAAAAAACCACTTCTCAATAATTCCCTCATCCAATTTAACCAAAGTATAACTAAATTAAATTTGCAGTTATAACTTTTTTGTTGCTTAACTAGTTCATAGTTTCTTTCACAGTGTAGTGGTATGAGCGCTATGCTACAGTTCTGGAGACAAGGGTTCAAATCCCTGCTTGTCCATGGAAATGCACTAAGTGACCTTAGGCAAGTCATGTTCTCTCAGCCTCAGAGCAGGGCAAAGGCAAATTCCCTCTGAACTCATCTTGCCAAGAAATACCCATGATAGCTTCACCTTAGAGTCATCATTAGTTGGAAACGACTTGAAAGCATGCAGCAACAACAACAACAATAGTTAAAGGGATGTGACCTGTAGAAGAATGATTAGAGGAGGAAATGCTACATGGGCCAAGTGCTGGCTGGTAATGTGCCTTGCGCTGCAACCTTCACAGTTTAAAGATTTTACTTTCTAATTACTTTTAGTTACAAGAAGTGGAAAAGCAAATAGTTACTTTTTATTTTTTACAATTTTATAACCTTAGTAATAGCTAGCTACTTTCAGGGTACATGGAACTAGAGATGTAACTAATTATTTTCTAAAAGTAACTTTCCAAGCTCTGGCCAGTGGATTGCCAGTTAGTTCACTGCAAGTCGCTTAACCAAACAAACCAGAAAGCTAGTATGCATAATAGACAGAACTCTGTGTTTGGAACAAGTAGATGCCAGGGTGGGCATGCCACTTCCATCATTGGAACCTCCACAGCATCCAGAGGTTCCTGATTGTAGAGTCTGCTTGTCCAGGCCTTGGTTATCTCACACTTGCATTATTGTGACAATTTACTGGCAGGTTTCCCTTCCTGCGCCTTTCTTCCTCTGATTTTAATTCAGAACATGCTGTCAGGGTTGTTTTAAATTTGCCTGAATTTCTTCTCCCCATAGATCCCCTCACTGGCTACCAGTTCGGGGCAGGGCCTCTTTCAAACTTTTGGTCCTGGTATTTGAAGCTTTGTGTTCTAACCTCCCTCAGTACCTTGCAGCTCAGCTTGTTTGGTACATTCTGTCCAGGGATTTGAGATCTGCAGGCAAAGGATCATTGTCTGTTCCACCAACGTGTACAGTTCTGTCAAGGGTACAAGCCTCCCAAGATCTGGCTCCACATTTGTGGAATGGTCTTCCTTTGGACCTCCGGCTGGAGGAAGACTTCACCTGTTTTCATAAACGGTTGAAGATTTTACTCTTTACTCTCCACCTTAAGTCACTGAGGTGTGTTTAAGGTGCTGAGAGTGGTAGCAACTGGTGGGGTGTTGGGGATTTCATGCCATGTATTGTTGTGATTTTTTGTTTTAACATCTTTGTCCCTGATTGTGTATGTCATTGTTCCACCCTTTGGTGTAAAGGACGTTATAAGCAACGTTTGTTGTTGTTGTTGTTGTTATTGGGCACTTACACATTGACCAAAAAAACTGCATCAGTTACACAAAACAGGACATTTGTATAAAATCTACACACAGGGTAAGACAAAGAAAAGTAAGCAGTTAGAAACCATTATCATTATTTAAACAGAAATAGAAAATAGTGTCTCAGAGAGGAAAGATACCTTGTCTTAATGGGCAACCTCCAGGTCCCTCGGTTCTCCTGCCTTCTTATGATTCTTTAACTTTAACCTGCAGTTGGAATGGCCAGACCATAAGAAAAAAGGCAAGGATGTAGTCTGCAGAAGAGAAGGTTAGGAGGGGACATGATAGCCATGTTTAAATATCTAAAGGGATGCCATATAGAGGAGGGGGAGGGCTTGTTTACCGCTGCTCCAGAGACCAGGACAAGGAGCAATGGATTCAAGCTGCAGGAAAGGAGATTCCACCTGAACCTCAGGAAGAACTTCCTGACGGTCAGGACTGTCCGGCAGTGGAATATGCTGCCTCGGAGTGTGGTGGAATCTCCTTCTTTGGAAGTTTTCAAGCAGAGGCTGGATGGCCATCTGTTGGGAGTGCTTTGAGGGTGTTCCTGCATGGCAGGGGGTTCACTGGATGGCCCATGTGGTCTCTTCCAACTCTACATTTCTATGATTCTATGTAGAATCTTTGCACCTTCAGATTTTGGTGATTCCCCTCATATCACACTACCAGCCAGTCTGACTCAGGCTGTGGAAATTTGAGCCCAACAACATCTGGAGGATGACAAGGTCCCATTCCTAAAATAAAAGTTGCTTTCAAATGGATGAGTGCCCTCTGTAAAGTAGCAAACATGGCCAGCCAAGGGCCTTTGCATTCAAAATCTCCACTCAGTGCCAAAACTCACTATTATTCCTGAGTGTGACACCCCTTACGGAATTGGTATAATGATGGGGAGAAGAGGGATACCCTTCCTGAGGACCTCAAAGGGATATCAGGATAGAAATACAATGATATATTCACACTCCCTGTGAAGGAAGAATATGTTTGTTCCAGAAAACCTCGTGGAGAAAGTCTCTTTGGAGGCTCTAGTGCAAAGAGGTGAAGGCAAGGACTCAGCTGTGGGGAGGTAGGTCCTGTAGATCCGTTTGTTGCTTCAGTTGTGTCTAGGATTCCATTGTAACTACTTTTCATTTCCACCCTGTAAGTGGAATATCCATGGCTGAGATATGTGTAATTAATCATCACAACCTGGTACTGTCTCACCTTCGCTTTCCCAATGGCTTCTGCAGGTTGTGAAACTGAAAGGCCAAGTGCTGTCTGTGATGTATCGTTTCCGTACCAAGAACCGGGAATGGATGCTAATCAGGACTAGCAGCTTCACTTTCCAGAACCCTTATTCAGATGAGATTGAGTACATCATATGCACCAACACAAATGTAAAGTATGTGGTTTAATACTTCCCAAGTGCCTGCCTCTTTAAGATATCTTTGTTTGTTATATCTTTGTTTGTTATATCTTTGTTTGTTATATCTTTGTTTCCCTTTCTGTTCTATTTGTTAAAACAAAGTTATGCTATCTACAGTGGGAATCAGTTGGTGTATTTCAAGCCATTTCCCATGTTAAATAAAAGTAAATCCCATCACATTACTAAGTGTACATTTGAGAGGAAATCCAATTTTTCTTGGTTTTCTGCTTTTTAGTTATTAGTTATATTTATATCCTTCCTTTCCTCCATTGGCCTCAAGGTGGCAAATACGAATGCCCCTTTCCCTAGTTTATCCTCACAACACTATAAGCTTGGCCAGGATGATAGAAAATGACTGGCTCAGGATAGTTCAGTTAATTCCATGGTTATGTGGTACCTAATGTGTAGATCTTGGATGATATGTGGATCTTCTTTGACAGGTCCCCTTAAAATATGCAGAGTAGCTCTTCTATGTCTGTGTGTATATGCCCTTAAATTGCCTGTCGACACATAGTGACCCAGTTGAATTTCATAGTGTTTTCCCGTCTGTACCTCAGTATGAAATCCCAGCAGGCTTAGAGGCAAACAGCATAATCTAAACAGGCTGGTAGTCACATTGTGCAGCAGAGGATGAAGGAAAGGCAGGCATTAGTTTAACATCATCTGTTTCTCTTTGCTTGGCTTAGGGAACAAACAACTAAGGGATTATTTGACAGATGAATATAAAATGATTCATGGTGTGGAGAAATTGGATCGGGGAGACATTTATCTTCCTCTCTCATAACACTAGAAGCTGTGAACCAATGAAGCTAAATAGTGAGAGACAGAAGACAGAATGCAGGAAGGACTTTATATACAGTCAGCCCTCCACATTTGCAGGTTTCACTTTTGTGGATTGGATTATTCATGGATTATTTGCTGTCACCTCTGCTGCCTCCCTATGCGGTTTTTAATAGGGATTGCAAGCTTTGTGAGACTGAGAAACTGTGAATGAGGCTTATAAGTCCCTCTTAAAAATGGTGTTGGGCAGTAGTGGAGGTGGCAGGAAGCCCCACTAGCCACCCACTTCTGCCTTGTGAAGAAACCCTGATGCTTCAGAGGAAGTCATGGTGGGTTGAATATGGTGATCATACTTTTTTGTGTGTGGATCCGCTGGTTATGTATTGTATGTATTTGTACTGAAATAGTATATGGTAGTCAATTGTCAGGATGTGTAGCCCCTGTAGTAAGTGTATCTGCTGGACATGTATTGAAATAGTGTATGGTAGTCAATATAGATGGAATCTGGAATTAGTCAGAGTGTTACAGAGTATTAATTGTTGATGGCAGCAATGTATCTGTTTGAAGCTTGCTTGTGTATTCCAAAGTATCAAATGGTTAATTACTTTATTAGTCATTGCTACAATGTATCCGGGGGGAGAAGATCAGATTGGCTGAAAACAAAAGTACCAAGCGGTGTTTTGGGAACTCGAAGTGTCTAAAGATAATGGGCAAGAAATATGTTCCTGCCCCAAGAAGGGCAAACAACTGTGAATCTGGGAAATGCCTAAAGATGTGGGGTGAAATTTATGATCCTCTCCAATCACAGCTTTACATGTCTAAAATTTGTATGCATAGGTATAAAACCTATAAACCCTATGTATGCTTTAGTCTCAGCAACTTCAGAAGAAGTGTGCTGTGTTGCTTGATTTGCTACAAATAAACACTACTGTCTACCTCAGAGTGGAGTTTGTGGATTGCAAGTTATCCAGGGCATGACAAACATATGAATAACTTACAGTCATGGTACCTCCATGGTATCATACCTCCAAGATGTGACACAATTTGTCTGAGTACCAGTTGCTCTTGTCCCCATGTGCTGCTTGTTTCTTTCTGAGATGCATCTGGTTGGCCAGTCTGGAAACAGAAATCTAGATAAGCCAGGCCTTTGGTCTGATTAGCCAGTTGTTCTTATCAGTTGCTTCAACTGGGAAGCCAAGTCTAGGAAGGTGCTTATAACAGGTGGCAATGTCCTCTACTGGCTCCCCTATTATCTGCAGTATTCCTTCCTGCTCATGTTGAAGGTGAACTGAGGAGCAAGCAGGGTTCAAGCTACACTGTCTTTCCACCTGTAAACTTTCCAGAAGTCAACCAAGAGTAAAATACCTGAGCCGTACTGCCAGGTTCCCTAGTTCAGGGTCTTACACTGGGAAGAGAGACATATAACCAAATTCCACATAGCCATCTTCCAGGGTCCATGTTGTTCTTCAGTTATAGAAGGTTGGCAACATTAAATTATAATCAGAACCTGGAGATGATGTTTTTTGGACCACAGTACCCAGAAGACCCCAAACCATCATGGCCGGTGACTATGCTGGCCAGGGGGACTCTTGAAAAAATGTAACTTTTTAAGCTGCAATTTATAACAAAGAGGTCTACATGCATGTTCTCCAGTATCTTAAAGGCTTAACACAATGGATTCATTAGTTTTCATGGACTGCATCCATTATATCTTCATTTGACAGAAAAATGCAAATTTGAATTTAAGTTGAGATAAAAATACCATGTTTTCTTACTAAAAACAAGTATGCAGAGTAGCCAAGGAATCCTTGCTCTCGTTTGAAACCCCCCACTGTTTTGCTCTAATGTCCAAATTGGGCCCTGCTTCTGTTCTCATTGTCGGCTGAGGCCAGACTGAAGACACTGAGGAGCAGAGATTTCTTCTTGGTGGTGGTGCCTTCAAAATTGAACTTTGTTGTAGGGAAAACTTCCAGGCCAGTTTTGTTTGAACATTTAAAAAGCTGATTAAGATGCATTTGCATAATAGACTAATTTTAATCCTTCACTGTTAGTTGACTTTAGTATTACATTTTCTCTTGCTCAGTTGTTTTTATACCGGGGTTCCCTTAATCCTGCTTTAATGTTTTGGTGTGGTCATCTGGAAGCCATCTTTAGAGTTTGACTAGA
>CAOKZL010003378.1:0-102144 GCA_948472985.1 Iguana delicatissima | reverse complement strand
GCTGCCATTTCGTGTTGACTCTTGAGCTGATCACATTCTCTCATAGGTTGCCACATTGTGCCAATGGAAATCTTGAATTTTGCCAACCTTCAAGACACAAAATAGAAGACCATACAAAATAGTTTATGCAGATCTATTGTTAGAATATTCCATTCAAAATATAGTAACAAAATGTTTTAAAAGTCATTTGGGTTTGGAAGTCCAGGAGGTGAGTCACTTAGTCAATACCAGATTGATTTCCCCGCCCTTCAACTGTTCATCCACTTTTCCAAAGTTGCATATCATCTCAGATTAATCTTCCTTTTCTGCTTATAGCGTTAAGGGGCCTTTGAAGAAATGCTGGACAGCCCCGAATGCCCTTTGCTATCCACTTTTTCAAAGGCATTCATTCTGGGTTGCAAATTGCCGTTCTTCTGTGGTACTAAATCTCACTGCTGGCCCAACACAGGCGTGCACACGCACACTCTAATTTCAGCAGGTCAGAATCTGACCTCGATTGGAAGAAAATCTGGAGTCAAATATTCACAGCAGAACGCCTCAGCCTGGCTACATGTCAGAAGCCATCTTGCTACAAATGCTTCACACACCTTGGAGTGCAGCTTGTGGAACTGATGAGGTGAAGAGCACCACACAGCATCTCTGTGCTGGTAATCACAGGCCTGAAGAAACACATACATCATCTGCCACATGGGCCTGCGTTTCAAGTTGGGGGGAAAAAACCTTCACATTGTGTAAAGCATTGGACAAATGACAGCCATATGCATGTTTGTCTCTGTGCAGATGGCTTTGCAGACTTGGCCTGGTTGGGGCGGGGGGAGGAGGAGGGGGAGAAAAAGCTGAGCTAGGCTTTCTAAAAGCCGTCAGTTTAATATTGGTGACACCATTTATGTCCTCTGCAAAAACAATCATAGAGGATAAGGTGACATAAATTATTTTGCAAATTGGTTGACATATGCGGGCCATTGTCCTTGCAATAATCCACATCACTCTGTCAGCTTAAGATATGAACTGTGCCACAGCCATTTTATATCATTGGGTAAAGCCTTCAAATGAGGTGATTTTGTGTATTTGTTCTCAGGAGGGCCACTGGAACACCTATCCAAGCCGATTATACTTAGTCATAACTACTGCTTCGTGTATGCTGCTGAACATTTGAAATGATTAATGTGTATCCCTTCCCACTGCGCACCCTTAACACATCAAACACATAACCACCTCAGAGCAATGTATAGACTAAAAATGTGTATCCATACTACGTATTTAAACCAGTCTGAAAACTCATTAATTGGCACAGCTCTCAATAGAAGAATTCTGAGAGCCCCTTCCTAAAAGAATGAGGGTTCTCTCATAAAGAGGTCCACCACTCTCACGCAAGTACAATTTGTAGCATGGCTCTTCAAAAGTTATGGCAGTGAAACCACTCTGAAACAAATTTGAAATAGATTTCAAGTCAATTGTATTTGCAGAATAGATGTGCCTCTCTCTCTCTCTTTCTCTCTTCCCAAGACTGTTGCAAGCCATTATTAAAAGTGTCTACCTCTTTCATAGTCATTAGAAGGTACTGTTTCTAGGTAGCTTGATATGTATGACCCCTGTCTACTTCAGTTCTTATTACTTGAGGCTTTTGGACGTGTCCAACTAGAAGACCAGTAATCCATCTGAAACCAAGTTTCCTGTTTTTATTGTTTTTCACTTTGTTGTCTTGTTGATTTTTAAAAGTTATCCCACCTGGCTTTTCAAACCAATTTTCCAAAGTAGTTTACAAGGACAGAGACAACAATAAAATACAAATGTGAAAAACAAAGAAAATGCTAGAAGTCACATTAAAAAATAAGTGAATGTAGTAAAACACAGAACAGTAGAATCAATCAGAAAATGGGAAAGGTGTCAAGTACCATTTAATGGAATGAGCTTTTTGGAACTTCTTGAGAAGAGAATTCAACAACTGTGATGTTTCCATTCAGAATGAGCTCTGCATTAAACCCTCCAGTCTTTGCTAATGATGAGATATAGCTTGAAGACTTGTCTTTTGTAACATAGTTCCCAGCCTTTCTCAGGCATCTGGGAGCTGGAGTCCAAAAAAGTAACTTGACCAAACTCTGGCCAGAAAACAGGACTTCTAATGCTGACTGTAAACCTTGGAGAAAAACCATCTGTATGCTAACCTGGTTCTAGTCCAGGGTGAGCAACTTCAGCACAGTCAGATATTATTCAGCTGCAATTGCTAGAATCCCTATTTTTGACTATACTTGCTATGGCTGATGGGTGTTGCAGTCCTACAAAGATTGGAGGCCTACAAATCCCCCCCCATTCTAGGGGTGCTTGACAATGTAAATCCTATCCACGTCTACTCAGAAATAAGTCCCATTGTGTATAAGCATATGGAGGATTACATGCCTGGTAAGCATATGAAGGATTACAACTGACAATATCATAAATGAACAGCTTTGAACTTTTGTTTTTTCAAAAAAAAAAAAAGTCCAAGAATTTCAAAAATCCAAACAGTTCATACACTGCTTCTGTTCATTAATACTCACATTGTTGATCTCCTATGCAGTGCTGAAACTTTCTCTTTCTGGCATACAGTCCTAGACAGTATTTTAGACTGTGTGAATATGGAGCACACAGAGAGAGCTGGTTTTTTTACAAAGTTGGTCAGCACCTTTGCTTTTGCCAACTCCGCACTGTCAGCACTGCTTGGCAGGAGTTCTCTGGGTTTCAAGAGCATGTTCCCAGCTCGCTATGGAGATACCTGATATCTAGGGCCTTTTGCATGCAAAGCATATGCTCTGTCCCTGAGCTATCTATGTATGTTAAATGTAGCTATTAAAAGCAGAGCATGGACATGTTATTTTCAGGACTGAAGCTCCCAGAATTCTGCCAGTCAACATAGCCACTGGGAGCTGAAGTTATAGTTCAAAAGAGTAATATTTCCAAGCTCTCATTTTTAAAAAGTATGACTGGCTGTTCTTATTATCAAATTTATTTGGATGTCTTACATCAGGTGAATGGTGTGTTAATATTGCTGCATTGGCTGGATGCGCAGGGGACCTGGAATGTTGCAGTTATATTCTGCATCATTGCCAAATGAGGCTTGTTTAGCCATTTATAGCAAGACAAGTGGAAGAAAAGTTGAAGTCAGCATCAACTTTAATAAGTGATGCCCAGCATCAACTTTTAGTACCTGATACCCAGAAAAGCACAAATGCTAGCAGCAGATTGGAGATGGGGAAATTGTTTACTCTTATATTTGATGCAAGCAACTTGTACGGTCGGCCATCCACATTTGTGTGTAGAGTTTCATGGCTCTGGTTATTTGTGAGTTTCTTTAACCCTGCCCCCCCACCACAGCACTTCTTTTCTGGGGGAACCTTCCCTCTCACCAGCTCACCAGGCCTTGCAGCCCACTAAACACTCGCCTCTGGCCCTCCTCCTCTTTGACCACCAGAGTCTGCCTGGGCAGCTAAGGATGGCTTGAAGCCTGATTTCTTGGCACCACAAACCCTCTCCTGACACCCCCCAGCACCCAAGGAAGGAGATGGGCGAGAAAGGAAGCCTAGGGCCACCATGCTGACTCCTCCCCCTTTTCCTGACCTATTTTGGACCCTGGATACCCGCTCTCCCCACTGTGCCACAGCACCCTTCCCACAGACACACGCGCACACATATTTGCTGTTTTTCCACTTTTCTGGGGGTCCTGTGCCCCTAACCCTAGCGAACATGGAGGGCCAACTATAGCTCCTTGTCATCAGAAAAAAAAATATTTTTTTTCCATTGGCCTTAGTGGGGGCATTAGTCCCTAGAAGATCTTGGAGGGCTGCATTCTTATTGCACTCTCCCCACCAAAAGTTTGTTTTGTTTTTGGCATTTTTGATCCCTGGAGGACACCAGAGGCCACAAAAACAGCCCTGTGGACCACATGTGTCTCATGGCGGCACTTCATACATCCTTATCTTAAACCATAGAGATTTATAGCATTCGCTTCTTCTTTTATTGGTAGGGAGTCATTGTTGGCATTATCATTTTATAATCTTCATAGTAGTGCAGGCACTAATGTACATCAGTGCCACCTATACAAAACAAGTGTGCAAGTTACTGAATCCTAGACACAATCAGAAATATTCAATAATATTTGTACTAATCTGGTTCCTCTGTCAGAGGATGGATATTATCAGTGATTGATGTTTAAAATCTCTGACATTTCTAAAAACAAAAGGAGAGGGGAAATATTAATGATTACCTAGACTAAAAGCAGATGTTTGGCGTTGTCCCTGTGGATCATGAATGATTAGAAAAACTACTCAATGTGGAGCAACCTGATTTTCAGAATGGATCTGTAATAATTGTAACTCAAAGAAGATAAATGTGGCATCATTTTAGGTGCACCCTATCCCAATCAGGCCTTCTCCAGATGTGGTAGAATACAATTCCTACCACCTCTAATCTGTAATTTGTTGATCATGCTGGCTGGAGATAATGGGAAATGTAGTACAACATATCAGGAAGGCATCACATCAGGAAGGGATGATCTCTGTCTGTCTGTACTGAAAAGTACTGTGCATTTTGCTGTATGTCATTTGGTCTTCTACATGTTTTGGACTGCAATTGCTGTTTTAAAGTTCCAGCCAACATGGCTGGTGGCCAGGCATCCTAGGAGCTGAAGCTCAAACATCTGAAGAATCCAAGGTTGAGAACCACTGGCCCTTGTCAAGATAAAACTTGTAAGTTACCATTCATAGGTGGAACTCAAGTGAGAGAATGGAAGAGGAGAAGTGACTGTGCATCCTTAGAATGATTTGCATTGTTTCCTAATTAACATCCAAAGACTTGATACCTAAGACCTATAACAAATTAATAGAACATAATGGTAATACTAGGAATGCTGTCAAAGAAGTATGAGAAATTGACCTGAATATACAAATTCCTAATGAATTCCTGGGCAGGTATCAATTTCAGCAAACATTAGAGAAGGAACCTAAAAGTTCTTTTAGAGATGGCATTACACCATTTCTAAATTACCATATTGTAAAAATATGCGTTTGCTTTATTGGAGAGGGTTTGGTAAATTCTCTAGAGTTTCATGTTTTTGGAATAAGATCCTTTCTCTAACTGACAAAATAAAAGGAGAAAACAAATCAAACAGAGGCATGAGTTACTTGTATTAACTTCTTTACAATAACTTCATTTTCATTTATGGACACAAATCAAAATTTAAAGAACAAATACTTAATAAGTAGAGTAGGCTTGCAAATGGCACAAAACTGGATGTTTGCCCTCCACTTAGAACCCTATTGCTGGTTCTACAGAGCATTGGGTTTGGCTTTGAATGAGAAACTAACTTCTAAAATTGGATTCCCGACTAGCTTTCAGGTAAGACAAAAGATGTTGACTTTTTGATAAGGTGGTTTCCTTTCGTGGATATCTTAAACATGATGGAAGGCTTATAATTACATCCCCTTTTCTCATAGCAAATTTTGGAGTGACTGTCTTTCAAAATATGGAGGAGTTCACTTCATGGTCTGAAAGCACACACAAACTGCACTTAACTCTGGACTGATTCCTGGAAGATCATAAATCTGATGCCTTTAACATTTGTTTTATTTCTGTTTATTTTTTGTTTTGTTTGTTGTTGTTGCTGTTGTTTACTGTATACTTAATCAACCTCATATTGGATTGCTATCATCATCATTACATAAATGTAAGAAGAAAAGAACTGTTTTTGCATATGTACAGGAAGATTCTCCCCACCACGTTTCCTTGAATAAATTCCCCAAAGAATTTAGCCCAAGGAACAGTATAAGGAATATTATAGCTCAGAATGAGCTAAGACTGGCTAGGAAAGCAAGGAGCAAGAAAAAGGGGGTTTTCAGACACACTCAAGGCAAGAGAATGACAAAGAAGACAGTCGGGCCACTATTTAATAAGGATCGTAAAATGCTAACAAATCACAATGGAAAGGCAGAAATGCTCAATATCTGTTTTGCTTCTGTCTCCACCCACCCCTCATAGAACTGTGTGCTTCCATGCTGCTGCAGAGACCTTGGCAAGGGACTGAATTGCAAATCAAGATTGATAGAAAGCTAGTCGGGAATCATCTAGCTAACCTAAACTGATTCAGATCTGCAGCGCCAGATGAACCACATCCCAAAGTACTAAAGGAACTTGGCTGATGTACTCTCTGAACTACCTGCCATCATTTTTGGGAAATCTTGGAGAACAAGTAAGGTGCTAAAGGACCTCTCTTCTAAAAAGGCAAAAAAAGAAGATGCAGGAAACTACAGACCAGTCAGCCTGACCTCAACAGCAGGAAAAATATTAGAATGTATTATACAGGAATCTGTCTGCAAATATCTTGATGGCAATGCAGTGATAAGTAGGAGCCAGTGTGGGTTTGCCAAGAACAAATCCTGCTAAACTAATCTTATATTTTCATCAGGTCCCTAGCTTAGTAGATGGTGAGAATGCTGTGGATGTCATTTATTTGGATTTCAACAAAGCATTTTATAAGGGCCCCATAATATTTTGAATAGCACACTGATAGAATAGATTGGAACACTGTCATATGGATTCACAACTGGCTGGAAAATCATGTTCAAAGAGTTGTATATCAATGTCTGCACTTCAAACCAGAAGGAGGCCTTGGGTGGAATGCCTCAGGGTTCTATCCTTGGGCCATTACTCTTCAACATTTTTTTCAGTGACTTAGATGATGGGGTGGAGGAAATCCTTATCAAGTTTGCAGATGACACAAAATGAGTGGATCTCCACTCAGCCAATGAAGCCCACTAGGTGACCTCAGGCAAGCCATATTCTCTCAGCCTCAGAGAAAGGCAAAGGCAACAAATCTTGCCAAGAAAACCCCCATGATAGGTTCATCTTAGAGTCGCCAAGAGTCAGTTTTCAGTGGAGAGGATATGATGGCTTGAAAGAACCTCCCTCTGTCAGCGGCACTTTGTTGTTGTGTGCTTTCATGTCACTTCAGACTTATGGCAACCCTAAGATGAATCTATCACAGGGTCTTTTGGCAGAGAGAGTTTGCCCTTGCCTTCCTCTGAGGCTGAGAGAATGTCACTTGCTCAAGGTCACCCAGTATGTGAGTGGAGATTTGAATCCTAGTCTCCAGAAGCCTTTAATAAATGAATAAATATTTGAATATTTAAATCTTGAGTTAAATCTTGGAGATCCCTGGCAACAAATTATATTTACAGGGGTCCTCAGTAAAGAAAAGAACCACTGATCTAAGGTTTTTCCAGTTAAACGAGCATGTCTGGCTTTTTCCAAAAAAAAAAAAAAGGAAGAAAGAGATGCTGGTATTCTATATTTCTCAGAAAACAGTAAATAGGAGGGACTGAGCTGCACAATGGTAATCAGAACAAAATGGATGTAATAATCCATTTTCTCCTCATTTGTGGATGCCATTCACATGCTGAAGCCAAGACTCAAGGTATACTTTATCTTTAGAGAGAGTTGAAAGGAATTTGCTTCCAAAATTCCTCCTTCGTGATTTCTTTTGTGTGTCAAACATTATCCAGATGCTCTGTTACACAAATATTTTCCAAATATTTTCTCTGTATCTGCTATCTGTCTGAAACACCCACCGATACTGGATTTCTGAGAGCTGATAGTTTGTGGTACACGATAGCCAACAGATATGGACTGAAGACGTTCCCTATAACAATCAGATTATTGGTCCTTCTAACCCTTTGGAGATCTCTCTGACACAGATCTTCCACCTGACCATTTAAGCAGAGCTGCTAAAGAATGTGGACTCCTTTGGATGTAAAATATGCGCTCTGGCCCTTGCATTATTGTCCTTCCCCAAGCAAGAACATAATGGAGAAGGGTTATAGCTGACCCCCTTGCTATCTAAAGTGACAGCGGACTCAAAATGAGGCCTTAGGCACCAAGGTTGAGGCAGTGTACTCCAACGCAAGGAGTTCTTGTTCTGATTTTTTCAATCAACTAGCACTTGGCAGGATGAATAGATGAAATGCCATGGGATATCATAGAAGTTGTTGGGCCTGTTACTTGCACAGAACATTATACTTCTAAACATCTCCCAAACTGTTCTAATTGGCTGTCAGAGAATTGCTCCAGTGGATTTTGGGACATGTTCTAAACAGCAGGGTTCACCTGGGGTCATGTCATTTCACACCATCACCCCTTGTGAGCTGAGAGTTATGTCTCTGCATATGTTCACTGTTTCTGCCATACATTGCAAAAGGGTATACTGAAGTACCTTGATAATTCCTCTTCTCCCCCACCACTTCAAGATAGCATTCAGTGTGTGTAGCAAGCAACAGCACTGAACCTGAGGTGATTCTTGATTGTTCACATACAGTGCTCCTTTCTATCAGAAAACACTGAGCAGTACACATACAACATTGTTTTGTCTGTGGTTGTGGACAGGTTTTGTACCACAAGTTAGTCTGTCAAACTCTGTCTAGTGATACCAAGAAGATAAAACAATTTGAATTTAGGCTACATCCATCAACAAGAAAGTCCCTTGCTTTTCTCCCCTCCTACCCCCTTGAACGTCCAAATCTGCACCACAGAGTTTTTAGATTTGATGTTTAGATTTGAAGATATACATGGGGCTACAAGAAGAACAGGTGGATGGATGGGAAAAAGGAACTCATTTTGCTGGTATTGTCCAATCTGCTGGTGGAAGGGTCACAATCTGATACAGCCCAATGAATTTTTAAATTTTAGATTACAAAATATGTTGAGAGATATTTTTCCCTTCCAAAAAAATGCAAATAGTAGAAATAGAAAATGGTTGTGCTGCTGAACTTCTTATCTATAAGGTTCTTCTTCCACAGTGTCAGTTTTCATCTCCGTTTAGAGTTTCTGCCTGGAGCACTACAATAACTTTTAAGCTAAATGATTCAGTAAAGATCCTGTATATAGCCCTGTTTTCTTTTCCCCACAAGGAGATATATCCTTATCTGAAACTTTCAGCAACCTAGCTGGAAGAATTTCTCTCTGGACTGGGTGATTTATAAAGAATGCACACTGATCTGACAACACTGGATGGATTATTAAATGTAATTCACTGTAGCTTTAGTGTCCTTTTTGCAGTGCTTCATCCCCAGATGCTGAAAAATAACTTTGCTTGAGCTGGATGGTCTCTTCTTTTTAATATCCTTGAGCAGATGGGACATGCACCAAAGTCCCCTCCTTGGAATAAGAATGCGTATGCCAGTACCATGAGTTGGGTCTCTTATTAATAGCTTTGAATTCAAGGGCTGTCGCCTGAAAGAACCGTAGGGCTGCAAGGGACTGCTCTCCGGTCAACAAACCCAAGCATTGGCACTGTAGTGGGAC
Source organism: Iguana delicatissima (assembly GCA_948472985.1). Taxonomy (NCBI): domain Eukaryota; kingdom Metazoa; phylum Chordata; class Lepidosauria; order Squamata; family Iguanidae; genus Iguana; species Iguana delicatissima. The sequence continues at coordinate 92,817 of CAOKZL010003378.1, read as the reverse complement.
TTGGTAGACTTACTCAGTCTTTGACAAATGCTTATTCAAACCCTGCCTAATAAGCTCACGCAAAGTAGTTGCCAAACATTTTCCTGGCAAGTTGTCCAAGCAGAGGTAGGGAGATTTCCTCACAGTTCAACTGAAATAGGCTTGTTTGTCCCTTTCCTTTCAGTTCCTCATTCCCTGTACTATTCATTTGCAGCCTACTGTGAATCTGCTGATTCAGAATGAACCTAATGGGACTTTGTTGTTATTTTCTGACTTAAGGTGGTCCTAAAGTGAACCTATCATGAGGCTTTCTGGGGCTGAGAGTGTGTGACATGTCCAAGGTCACCCAGTGGGTTTCCATGGCTGAGTAGGGAATCAGATCCTGGTTTCCAGGGTTGTAGTCCAACAGTCAAACCATTACCCCATGCTGGCTCTTTCTTGATGCTTTGGTAAGTCAGTATGGGAGTGTTGCCTGAATTAATGTTTGTTGTTTTTAATGTAGCATACTTTGCCATTAATACTGGCCTTCAAGGTGGTGGAGTAGTGCATTTCAGTTTCAAAAAGACAAACAAAACACTGGAAAAAAGCACCTTCAAGTTAGTACCCCCAAATTCCAAATACCCAGAAGGGCTGTACTAAATGGTAATAAAGTAATGATCAGGCATGTATTATTTGCCATCAAAGATTTGGCAGAAGAGAACACATTTCGCTTCGGACCACAAAGAAAGATAATGTATGTGCCAGGGAAATGTAGCTGGAGCAGTTGTCTGCAAATCAGGGGAACTTACTATTAGCCACCTGAGTAACTTTTACAGGGGGTGGTACCTGCTAGAAGACATCATAGGCACTTACAGGCAAGTGGGTTCCTTTAGATGTCTTTCTGTTAGTTGATTTATGGCAGGAGTGGGCAACTTGCTGCAAGATTTCAACCTCCCTCACTCCAGCCAGCACAGTTGACGTTGAGGAATGATGGGAATTGTAGTCTAGAGGACAGGAAAAAGGAAATCGCTGGTTCTCAATTGGCTCCTCCATCTGGAAGAATCTTCAACTGTTTTCTAGTCATTGCGGACAAGCTATTGAGAACAATCTCCCTAACAAAAGGAGAAGTACTTGGTAATGTTAGGGCAGTCTCCAATGCTATTCCGTGTTTCCTCTCCAATTCCCAATCATAAGTCTATTATATTTGAATGCAGTTGCCAGTGTTTAAATCTCAAATGAGAACATAGTGCTGAGAGTTTAGGTTTTGCGTTTATGGTATGGCTACACAGGAGAGAGGTGAGCAGTACACACATACATGGAATTTATATCTGCTGAGTTGACAAGTCATCCTTTGGCTGGTGAAAGCTTGGAAGTAACACCTTAATTTTAATGTCTCTGTGACAACTTACTTAGCTTTTGGCTAATGACAATCAGCAAATTTTAGTCTTTGATCTTAAAACAATTAGGGCTGAAGCAAGTGACAAAACATATTGTTAACAAGGTTTCACTTAATTGTCAACAATGATTAAGAAGTCAACCATCATTATACCTGCTTGCACAATGGTGGCAGGAGAGGGAGGAAGGAAATAGGAAGCCAGTCTCACATGGTTCAAGCCCTGGCTTATGAGTTGCTTTTGAGGCAGGCAGTGCTAGCAAGCAAAAGCTGAGCACTGGGATGGACAACAGTGATGGAGGGGTGAACAGGGAGAGCAAGATTAAGGCAAAGGAGTGGTGAGCTCTCAGACTGGGGTGACAATGATGATGGAGGACAGAAACAGACAGATAAAGAGGACTTCAGTTATCTACCATGGACAGAACTGGTCACTGTCCCAAGATGATGCTCCTTTTATTATTCATGTTTGACCTTTTGCTTTGCCAGAATTCCAGTTTAAATCCAACCATTTATCACAACTAATCACTAGCAAGAATAAAATCAAACAAAAACATTAGCCATCCTGACTAGGACTGAAATGTATTTATAGATCACAGATTTTCATTTCTGACCAAAAACAAATTTAACACTGGGTTAGGACTGGGATTGTAGCACAACAGAACCTTCTATCTTTCCCCTTCCTCCCCCCATCCCTTTATGGCACCCAAAAATAATCTTCAGAGGGATTTCCCAGATGGAACCCCCTGTTCTGCCAACTGCAGCCTGACCATTGTATTGTCAAAGATTTTACCATCCACATTGTTACAAAAAAAATGACCCATTTCCAAAATCACAGCAAGCAAGGCTTTATGTACTGAAAATACCAAATTTAATGTTGAATAGAGATGAGCAGAGAAACACAGCTAGTGTGATGTTGTGGTCTGAGCGTTGAACAAAGACTCAGGGTTTGAATCTCCACTCAGTCATAGGGTGGTGCTGGGCAAGTCACACTCTCTCAGTGTACAAGGAGGGCAATCACAAATCACCTTAGAATACATCCTGCCATGAAAACCCTAGAATAGGGTCAACATAAGTCAGATGTGACTTGAAAACACGTTAACAAGAAAGTGAGGAGAAAAATCTGGCTTGATTGTTGAAGCCACAAACATCAAACGTCTCTTCTTTTCCCCCACCCCCCATTTTGCTCAACATCCCATCTGACTGCAAGTTCTGCAAAACCTCAAAACATGCTCTTTTGACATATTTGGGCTGATTGGAATAAGGCCCAACTATGGATTGTGACTGATTTTTAATAGCCTCATCAACATGGCTTTCAGCATATTTTGTTTTGTGCATCATTGGAAAAAGGGATCTTTGAAGTATCCAAATCTGTTATTGAGCGTCTGCATGCTAGCTGTCTCCTTAGTCTTTGACATGAAGGTTAGAAGTAAATTAGGGAGCAGGAATGGCACAGAGACTGGGCCTGACTGCAGCCACCAATGGCCAATGCACAGCAATTTCCATTTATGCACAATATGCCCTCCCCTGTCCCCAGTGGTGCTCCCATTCCAGCTGTCTCTGTATCAAAGATTGATGCCAGGGAGTTCAGGCACTATGATAGATGGCCATTGGCAAACCAAGCTTGACCACAGGTTATCACAGGCTCTAATTAAAGAAAGACATGGGCTGCTGAGTCAAGGGTCCCTTGCACTGGTGACAATAGGGCAGCAGTCTCCAAAATAGCTGCAAAGGAAAATGGATTCCTTTGACTGATTGCACGATGTCTGGATTAATGATCAGGAAATGAGCAATTATTGTATCCTCACCAGTAGGCTGTTTCATAAGGCTTTCGCTGTGCTGTACATTTTCTTACTTCAATATGGGTGGAAATTTTAAAAAAGCGGGGGGGGGAAGGGACTCAGACATATAGCAATGTGTTGTGCAGAGGAATGGAAGGCATAAGAGACGTGTTTTCCTGGCAGTGGTTAGTTCTGTCTCTTTACTGTACTCTCTCCTTTGTTCTCACCAATTTTGGGAAGGAGAATGGTATGCATAAGCAAGTTTCAACATCTGTTCCCTCTTGCCAGATTGGGAAGTATGGATGAAATTCACATTTGTATTTAGACACATGTCCACATGAGGATGCCATCCATCTGACTCTCGCATTTTGATAAAATGTGCATCCATTTTTACATCCAGTCACCTTATGCAAAGTCAGACCATTAGACAATCTAGAGCAAGGCTTTCCAAATGGTGTGCCGCAACACGTTAGTGTGTTGCCTGAAGTCTGTAGGTGTGTCGCCTACAATCTTGGAAATGTATGATATTATTTATAAATCATATCTAAATCATAAAAAAATTAAAAATATATGAAAGGTTTTCATGGATATGTTGTGTCCCCATACATTTTGTTATTACAATTTATGTGTATGTCTGTATCTTTTATAAGGGGTTAGTTTAACCTCTGGTTTGCTAGTAAAACTGAAATTACTGTGTCGCGAAATGATGCGTGTCTAAAAAGTGTGTCACCAACATGAAAAGTTTGGAAAGCTCTGATCTAGAGCAATACTGTTGGTTCTGACTGGCAGCATCTCTCTGGGGTTTCAGATAAGAATTTCCCCGTCCTGCCTGGAGATTGTTGTTGTGCACCTTCAAGCTGTTTCCAACTTATGACAACCCTAAGATGACCCTATCATGGGGTTTTCTGCTGCTGAAAGTGTGTGATGCACCCAAGGTCACCCAGTGGGTTTCCATGGCCAAGTGGGGAATCGAACGCTGGCCGCCAGAGTTGTACTCCAGTGCTCAAACCACTAAACCACAAAAGCTTCAAACTTGAGGATTCATGCATTCAAAGCAGGGGCTTTGCCACTCAGCTACAGCTCTTTTGCACTTTTGTTTTTATGTATGTAGTAAGCATATTTGTATGATTTTATGCTACTCTTCATCAAGAAACCTCATGTTAAACAATAATACCTAAAAAACTAAAACTGAAACAAAAACCCCAGGCAGCAAAAAGAGCACTCTAGGGAGTTAGCGACAGGAATTAGTATTAACTTCAGCAAGAAAGACACACAGCTAAAAGGATTTGGATATTTAATTTTTAAAAATGACATCTTTATAAAGGCACAACCTGCACCACATGAGCTTTCTTGGAAAATAATTCTACAAATCTGGTTATGTGCAAATTGAGCTGGGTTATATGAGATAAAACAGATGCTAAAATCATGCCATATGCTAATAGTAACATATGTTTGCACAGAAATCTAAGGTGAGCTCAAGACACACAAGAAAAATAGGGAGAAGCATCTCCAAGTGTTCTGTGGATTGTTTTTATCTTTTATTTTGAAATAAGCCTAAGATGTTTCAAAATAAAAAAAATAAAAAGCATTCATGGAACACTAGGAGACATATTTCTCCTTTTTTCCTGGGGATTCATTGGGTGTTTTCCAGTAATTGCCTCTTCTGTTTCTTCTTGTGCTGAAGAGACTTCCAGTACAACTTCACAATACCCATAACGCATGAAAAGAGAGAGGCTGGTTCAATAGTGGTGGCTAGCTCCAGTGTCAGTGCTGTGGTGACTCCACTCCTGGTCTTAGTCTGAATTTTAAGGGAGTGAATCAGGGTGCTTGAGCCTATTTTGAGGATAGGGTTCAACACCTTGTATAACTCCCTTAATATTCAGAATAAAATCCAGAGAAGACTGACCACCTCACTGACATGGAAGTCACCATCAGCCACCACTGGGCTGGCTTGGTCCTCTCTATGCACATTAGGGCTTGCAGTTAGCAAGCCTGAACTGCTGGGGATTTTAGCACAATTCTAAAATCCTAAAAGGGGGCAGAAGGGTCTTGCAGGACATCCATTGTCGTCGTTCCTGCTGCTGTTGTGATTATTTTATTCATTTATATCTTGTATTTACCCCCATCATACACACACACACACACACACGTACGTGTGTGTGTGTGTGTTACTTAAAACAAACAATCTATAGAGTTAAAACCATTTAAAAGTCATTAGAAGATGACACAAAAATCAACAAAGTATCACTGCACCTTGTTAAAAGCCCATCACAGTCAATTCCTAAAAGTTTGACAGAACAGGGAAGTTTTTACTGCTGTCAGAGGGAAAGCAACGAGGGAGTCATCCTAACCTTCCTAAAGAGCGTGTTCCAAAGCCTGAGAGGGGCCACTGAGAAGGCCCTCTTCCTTGTTCGCACCAAATGAGCCTCAGAAGTTAGTGGGACAGACAGATGGGCAGACTCGCATAGGGAGATATGGTCCTTCAAATAGCCTGAACTCATGCCGTACAAGGCCATCATTAGTACTTTACATTCTGCATGGAAACAGACTGATAAGCAGTGGAGCTGTTGCAACAGGAAAGTTGTGTGCCTGCCCCACTAACTATCCAGCTACAGCTGTTTGGGCCAACTGAAGTTCCTAAGCACTTTTTTCGAAGGTAATCCCGCATAGAGCATATTACGGCAATCCAGAAGGTACAGTACAGAACCCATTACAGTAATCTAGTCCACTGACCAGCTGATGCAGGACATGCAGAGCTAAAGCGTCCCCTCACACATCCAGGGGCAGCTATCCCCTATCCCCTCTATCTCCAATGCAGCAATTACCATGAGACAACGCAAATGCCAGCCCATGTATGATAAATCTACAGTATCTCAGGACTTATCCAGAAACCAAAAAAGTCCCTGGAAGTATTGAGACTTTCCAATGTTTTTGTTTTGATGTTACCTGCACATTCATGGAAGTATCAACACAGACCCTGGAAGTATGGAGACTTTCAGTGTTTTTGTTCTGATGTTACCTGCACATTCATGGTTCTGCATCTAAACTCTTCCTTGAAATACCCAGAGGTTTCTCTCACTCCCCCCTCCCTTGTGTTCTTCCACTGATCACTTATTATGGCTAAATTCAGCATTTCAGAAATAAACTTTCATCAATTTCTACTGAGCCATTTTCATTATTATTCAATAATTCAATAATTATTTCATTATTATTGACTATAACAGTCAAGGCGCTAACAGCAATGTTACACTAGTTAAGCACTGGGACCATTTTCTTTTATTGCTAACATTCTTCTTTCCCTGTCTTGATCTCTGTTGAATCTGCATCCTGGAAACGATCACTGTGTTTTACTGGCTGCACTCATCTTAGCTTGTTCCGTTATAACACAAAAAGCCAGGGAGAGATACAACTCATTTTAGTAAATAGTGCATTCATTTAAACTGACCCCAGGGAGTGGGAATGAAAAGGTAATGAGGGGAGTTCCCTGGAAATACCTTTGGATGGGGGAAATTTTGTGTAGATCTCCAAAATATTGGTTTGCGCAGGAACAAAACCTGGGACTCTCAGAGCCTTTTTACTTTTACTTACTTTTTACTTTACTGGAGAGGCTCTCTGAAAAGCATGAGGTGGGGAAAATTGTTGAATGTGTCCATCATCAAAATCTTTCAGCATACACGTAAAAGAAAAGGCACGATGGGAAGCTACCCGGGGACTGTTTACTTAGAGAAATGGTGCACAGTTGCTAGGTCTTTATAAAACTGCTGTTTTCTCTCTCTCTCTCTCTCTCTTTCTTTCTGTCTGAAGAGAGCTTCTTATGTGTGGCTGTTGATGAACCATATTAAATAGCCTTTGTGCAGTATCAAAACACATTTAATTCATAAACTGAGACGCACACGTACCTATCAATAATGGGACCTAGCAAGCATTTAAGACAAAGAATTACAAAATTAGAAACATCACACATGCAACCAGGCTCCTGCACTGAACCACAGATCAAAGAATAATGTACTTTGATCTTCAAGCATGAGCTCAGGAGACACTGCAATGTATAGAAATTAACATATATAAGTGTCTGCAAAATTCGTACCTAATAATGATATCAGGGCAGGAAAGGAAAGCAGGCACTATATTTGCCAATGCAACAGCATTGCCACTTGTGGAACAAACCTCTGTAGCTGGGCCTTCAGGAGCTCCTGTTGTGTAGACATGAACAGTCAGTGATTTTCATTTCCTAGAACTTTCACCAGCAGATCTTTGCACACCAAGCTGCTTTCAGAAGGAGAAGAACAGGACATATGAGCCATTTCTCTTTCTGACCAACTGCCTACCACAGACATTTGTGCCTTTCACACAGCAACATGCTTGTTTAATTACTTGTTGCCGTTTTTAATCACCTTGGGTCTCTCTGTAACCCTGGAAAAAAGGAAGTTGCTCATTAGCCATTTCCTTACTTGCTAGATGGTACCCTAAATTATACAAGACAGGAAACTCAAAAGAATGAAGAGGTGGAATTAACTAATTAGCTGAAGTATGCGCCAGTTCTCCTTCTGTAATGAAAGGTGTCTTTGCAGGCTACATCTCTATCCTGTGAGGGAAACAATTTGGAAAGGCGTGGTGAGGAGAGTATGGTAGTTTTGTGCTGAAATGCATTTTCTCCCCCAACATCCCCTGAAAGGTTTCACTTGCACATTTATTGATTGAAAAATATTTATATCGCACTATTTTGTGACAAAAGGCCTTCAAGGCAGCTAATAGGATTAATGCTTTTTTTAAAGAAAGAATATATCCAGCAAACCAAAAAGCAAAAACCAGAGGAGCAGGCATTGCGCTAAATACACAGTGAGCTGAAGACTAGCAAAAGCAAAATGACAGTCCTACAATGGGAAAGTAATCTTCTCCCCATTCTGGAGACTCCAACTAAATTGGAGCTGGCCCAAGATATTTTGCTGTCTGAGGTGCAGTACTCCTATGCCTGATGTCAATGTGCATAGTATTAAAAAGTAGAGATGTTGTTTTGGCACATGATTTTACAAGAACATCTCCCTCACCCCTGGAAGTGAAAATATAACACTAGGCTTTTGTTGTCCTTGCACAATGGCTCAGATTGGCTGTATGAGGCGGTTGTCTCAATCTGCCTAATGGCAGGGTCATAGAATCACAGAATCATAGAATAATAGAGTTGAAAGAGACCGCAGGAGCCATCTAGTCCAACCCTCTGCCATGCAAGGAACACACATCAAAGCACTTCCAACAGATAGCGTCTGTTTAAAAAACTCCAAAGTAGGAGACTCGACCATACTCCAAGGCAACATATTCCACTGCCAGACAGCTCTGACCGTCAGGAAGTTCTTTCTGAGGTTTAGGTAGAATCTTTTTTCCTGTAGTTTGAATCCATTGCTCCTTGTCCTAGTCTCTGAAGCAGTAGAAAACAAGCCTGTTTCCGCACTGATATGACATCTTTTCAAACATTTAAACATGGCTGTCATGTTCCCTGTCAACTTTCTTTTTGTCAGGGTAAACATACCTAGCTCCCTAAACCGCTCCTCATAGGGCATGGCTTCCAGACCGTTCACCATTTTGGTTGCCCTCTCTCTGGACATGTTCCAGCTTGTCAACATCCTTCTTGAAATGAGGTGCCCAGAACTGGACACAGTGTTCCAGGTGAGGTCTGACCAAAGCAGAATAGAGTGGTAGGGGTCAGCCCTATTCAAATGAGCATGGGCAATCCTTGTCTCAGAATGCCAACAACAGATAGGAGGAATGAACTTCTGGGAGGGAGAGTTCCAACACCATTTCCCATTCTAAACAGAACAACCTCCATTAGAAAAGTTCTCAGTGGACAGTCCAGTATTTGAAGGCAGTTTTTATCTGAAGAGCTGCCCAGTTCAAGTATGGTTTAAAGATACAGACCAGGGTGGGAATTGTGTGGCAGCCCTAGCCAGCACAGTAAACAATGAGCAACGCTGGGAAACGCAGTTCTAAAACATCTGGAAGGCCAAACAATTTGCACATGCATAACCATAATAAAATAACGGCCAAGATCCTGCTTCATCAGCATAGGCAGAATAGCAAAATTCTGCATCATATTTAGCCCTGATGATGCCACCACCTTAAAAAACTACATTTGCAGCCTGGTAGCACCCCAGCCAAAGCATTTTTGAGTTGCTGGAGAATGGGGTGCTGGGAAATAACATCTGCAATGCTTTTCTGGTTGTGGGGCACATTGAGAACAGGCAGCTAGACAGAAGCCATAGGCTCTTGCTTTACCTGCATTTCTAAAGCTGTTTTCATGACCTAGAGAGCACTGTAAACATCATTTCCTAGTGCCCCTGTCTCCAGCACCTCATAAATACTTTGGACAGGGTGGTGCCAAGGTTTTTGATTCACATTTAGTCATTCATAACCATGAATTCTAAACAGAATTCCATAATTTCAGCTTACAATCTTGTATCTGCTGAACAGAGTGCTAGCCAATGTAGTGAAGCAGCCTTGAAGTTCTCAATCACTAATAAATACCTGAACAACAGACTCAACAAGCACACAGGTCACCTCATCACAGCCTTTGTCCCCGCTATGGTGACATGCACTGTAATTCTATTTCAATTGTAGTGATTGGTCAGAATCTTGTGCGGGAGAAACAGAGGCACAAGCACCGTAGTTACGGTGTGACACAGTGAATCCCAGCCTGACTCCTGATCCCCATTTACTGGGAAGCTGCCTCTGCAGTGGGGTGTGCTGCAGAATCGTAAATTACTTGGTCCATTTCGATGATTTCCCTGTCAGTGTCAGCCAAATGAATTCTCTGTGTCTGCATCATAATCCCTACATACTGTGGGGTGCATGATCAGTTCATATGCTTAACATTTCTCAGTGGAGCAGAAGATGTACAAGGTGCTCAACAGGGACAGTGAAGAACCCAGAGTCTGGAACTGAAAAAACAAACTGCATTAAAAATATTTGCTAACCACATATTTGTTAGCATTTCATGTATGGCTGGTCAACTGGGACAAGCCTAGGGGCCCATGTTCTGACCCGGGACCATTCAGTAATGCTACATATACAAACACTGAGAAAACAAATTGGTAGGGGCCAGAAGTTCACCTCTACCTTAGAAGAATAGTGGATTTTTTAAAAAAATGTTAAACAGTGGAGATGGCTCTACAACCTATTGAAAGTGTTAATTGCCTCTCTTGGAGATTTCCAGGAGGTGCACTTTACTCTGGGTTTTGGCCAGAAAAAGAATAGTCTGATGAGTCTAAAGCAGTAATAGGAACTAACTAATTAAACTGAATTAAACTATCAATTAAGTTAGAAAATTATCCTATGAAAAGGGGAAACTTAATTAAATTTATTTTAATTTGATTGGTGTATTTAAGATAGAATTTTGGCATTAACTTAACTCTACATTATTAATTAATTAAATGAGAGGGTAGCACTAAAGAGCCAACACATTTCACATTTCCCAGCTGGGACATTACCCAAAGGCCAGTGCTCTTGGAGTTTTGCAAAAATACTTCTTTCTTTTAGGTAGTCCCTTGCTTTTAGGCAGTTACAATGTTTAGGTTACAAAATTCAAACCACTGCAAACATGAGTGGCTATAGGCAACTTTGTTTATTTTGGTTCGTAATTAAAGTATAATAGATGAGTCAATTCCCAGGTCAAAAGATTTTAAATCAAACAAGTAGTAAGGGCTTCTGGGGTAAGGTGGGAGATAGTCTTCTTCGCATCCTAGTAGTGTTCCTGACAGCCAGTGTGATGTAGTGGTTTGAGCACTGGACTACAGTCCTGGAGACCAGGTTTTGATTCAGCATTCAGCCATGGAAGCCCACAAGGTGACCTTTGACACATCACACACTCTCAGCCCCAGAAAACCCTGTGATAGGTTTGTTACCATGGCATTCTGGTCTGGTTTTTGGTGAACTTAGGCCATTTCCACACGAGCATATTGCCCACGCTAGGGCGACCTCTCTTGGAGGTCTTCTTCACCGCGGGGTGCACTAATGCAGTTAGAAAAAGTGAGGCTCTAGACCTCAAACTGCTCTAGCGCAGCCGCGGGGGTGGCGCTGCGAGTTTTATAGAAACCACCTGCGCAAGTGGTTTTTACGAAACTCACCTGCGCTGCCCCGTGGCAGCCCCCGGTGAAGAACTGCAGAGACGTGGTAGCACGTTCCTGCAGATCTGCCTGGGGCGGGCTTCCGGTTGGCGCGCTGCCCTGATTGGCGGAGCGCCACCGGAAGCCTCCAATCGCCATTTTGGGTGCTGCCGAGTGCCGCCGCAATTCGGCGGCATTTAGAACGGCGAATCCGTGCTCCCCGCAGGGATGGAGCAACCCGCTCACAGGTAAGCTCTGCCCCTGCGTGCGCCGCCCCGTTTCGCCCCCCCCCCGAGGAAAGGGCCTAAGATATCATTTTGATATCATAATTCGGCCCTTTTCCCCCATCAGCTGAGTGTTTGTTGGGTGCTGCCGGACGAGCGCGACGCTAGGCATGAGCAATAGTTGTAAAAGTACCAGATATAGCCAGTTCCACTTCAGGGGGTAGCCACCCGAAACAGACACCTTGATTGTAAGACAAAAAGGACTCTTTGCCTGTGAAAGCACCTTGGCAAGCCGGCACTTAACGGCCGAGCTAGCCACATCTGCATCTCAGCCATACCATTGTCAATTCAGTTCATAACTCAATCATGTAAATCCTCACCTTTTGGAGCCTTTGTCTCCATCCCAAAACTCATTGTTCTCATGCAGAAACCAGACTAGCCTGCGGTCGTTCTGTCCCTATAAAAGTTGTCTCACTTTGGGAGCTCTTCGGAACTCTCACTGGACTGAGCTGAAATCACTTGAAATCACTAAGCTGAAATCACTCGAAGCTCCGTTTGGATCTTCGTCCTCGCTTCGCTGCCGCTCGGCTCCACAGATTCCCCTCGGTCTACTCGCCGGGTTTCCCTCCTTATCTTCAATTGGTGTCTACAGGACTTCGGACAGGTGGCTTATTGCTTATTTCTCTAAACTTTCTCTCTCTCCTTCCTCTCTAGTTAGGTGTGTTTGAGTTTTATTTTCTTTGCTTAATAAAAACTGTTAGTATTTTAAACTGCTTGACTCTTCACTGACCTGAACTGGTATACATAGGACAAAAGGTCTCGCTGCGTTGCCCTGCCTCTCATTAGCCAAGAGAGTGCTCCAGCTAATTTCCCCAGTTTTGCTTGTTTGGTTTGGTTATTTGGGTGCCCCTCATGGGACCCCCAGTTTACAGGGTAACAGGTTTGCCTCAGGGTTGCTATAAGTCAGAAATAACTTAAGGAACATAAACAGCAACAACAGCAAAGTTTTTCTGCCCTCTGTGTTGGACACTGTGTAGAATTCCCATCTGTTCCAGAAACAAACTTTTTCTGGGAATCAGTAAAGAAATGAGATTAAAAGAGATTGAGGGAAAGTGAAAAAGGGGCTTGAGTGTGGTGGGCAAAAAATAGTGTTTTCAAAAATTTACGCAGCTGTTTCTTTCTTTTCCAAGCTGAAGACACAATCAAATTGAGAGAGGGGCAGAGTAAATTGAGAGTTGGCATTTTTCAGTTTCATTTTATAAAGATTTTTGTGTTGGCTGTTAACTTAAATTAAAATTCCCACTTGACCATAAACATCCACATTTGACCATGGAAGCCCACTGGGTGACTTTGGGCAAGTCATACTCTCTCAGCCTCAGAGGAGGGCAGAGGCAAACCCCCTCTGAGCAAATCTTGCCAATAAAACCCCATAATAGCTTCACCTTAGGGTCGCTGTAAGTTGGAAATGACTTGAAACACACAACAAGCCTCACCAAACACTGCAGGACTCACTTTTGTGAATATGTAGAAAAGTTTTTATGCTCAGATTCTGAGTGTAAAAAATTTACATTCAAACTGTACCATCATACATCCATTCATCACTTTACTTGTGTTCCGTCTATCTTTCAGGTTGGGACTCAAGTTAGCTTACCCAAAGACAGAAGATACAATAAAATATATACAGTTAAAAAAATACATAATATTAAAGCAGTATTAACTAACAATAAAATTACAACCAATTAAAATCTTATTTTAAAATAGATTAAAAACAGTACACAAAAGCAATTTTTTTGGTTGAAATCTGTTTTCAGAAAGCTTCCTGAAAACAGAAGTTCTTAAGTTGCCAAAAAGAAAACATAGAAGGATTCATTTTATGTGAAATGTGAATTTGGGTTTTGTTGCTAGATATCTCATTTGCCTTCTCTGCAAGAAAGGTAGGATTTAAATTTAATAAATAGATAAACAAATAAATGTAATTAACATACAAATAAATAAATTTCAACCTGTTATTTACCTGTTAGCTAATGACTGGTGCTAACTTTTAACTTAACATATTTCAGACAGTGAGTAACCAATGTAATACAGATTAATAAAATAAAATATGTCCCATTTAAAAATTATATTAAAAATCAAATGCAAAATAAAAAGAACCTAGATCTGGAATATTTGTGAATGTCTTTTGGGTTCTAGAGAAGTTCCTTTCCATTTCATAGATATCAAACAGATGAGATTCTGAGAAGTCTAGGATGGGTACAAACACTTTTCCAAGCTTTTCAGTACTTGCATGTTTATAAAGAAAATATTAACTGAGGCATGTGTATTGGTAAGTAGAATGCCTCCTATTTGTCAGCTAAGGAATTAAATATGCATCTTTGTGTGCCATATGCCATCAACTTCACTGTGTCTGCAAAATGCCATATAACTCCAACTTCATCTGAACTTGAATACAACTTAAAATCAACACACACAAAGTTGTGTATCAAAATGTTAAAAACAAAACAAAACACCGGTTATGTTATTGTTATGTTCAGTAAAAAGAAAGGCAGATCAAGAGCCCTGCTTATTGTGGGTTATTATCTTGCAGCAGTCAACAGAGTCAAAGGCTGAATCAAGATGTAGGCAGGACATCTACTTCAGGACAAAATGATGAAGGGTGAAATCTAAAGAAATCACTAATACTAAATACTAAAGAAATCACATCAAACTCAGTCCTTCGCATGGTCAGATGTAGAATACTTTTGCCGCTAGTGCTGTTGGCGAAAGCAGACACAGAGGGGAAGCGGATAGTCCCGATCTGACTTCCTACCATTGTTGTTTTTACTGTCCTCTGCTCTGTTATTTTCCCTTGTGCTTGTACCAGTGATGTATTTAAGTCTTTTACTCCAAGTCTCAAGTCGTCTCAAGTCTGGGAGCCAACTTTATGCTTCAACCTATATTCCAAAATTCATGGACAGAGTTGGATAAAGTCAGTTTTAACAATTTAAGTAGAGTAGGCTCTCCACATTTGTGATTTTGCCATCTGCAGCTTCAGAAGTGGGGAATAGGACGCTTCTTACTTCCCATGTGCAAAGCTTGGAGGTTTTTTCAGAAGTGGGGAATAGGATATTTCTTACTCTGTATTACTTCTGCTTCAAAAGCTTTAGAAGGATCCTTCCTCCTCAAGCTTGTTGCCTAACATATTTCTGTTTCCCCTGAAAAGCGTACCTTGTACTCTGGGGGTCAGTCTTTCCTTCTGCTCTTAAGAAAAGTTTTAGAAGGCTCCCCCAATATGCAGTGGGGACAGGCTGCTGAGCCTGTTACCTAACCTATTTGCTTTTCCCCTCTGAGAAATGCACCCACACTTTGGGCTTGAGACAGATTGCCATGTGACCAGTAGGCAAAAAGAGATGGAAATGTTCAAAGTTGTAAGGTTTCTGGATGAATGTGTTATGTTACTGAACCAAGGGCAGCAAGTCAGTCACTAAAAATATACAAGTCGTGAGTTGATTTGAGTCAAGTCAGTGCGTAATTTATTGCCGAGTCGAGTCCAAGTCGAGTCACTGAAGTGACTTAAGTCCGATTTGAGTCCGAGTCAATCAACTTGAGTCTACATCACTGGCTTGTACAGAGATGGACTAGAAGCACCCACTGTCCTCTTGTACCTTAAATACCATATGGAAGGGCTTCCATACTTTCTGTTGAACAAGAAAACTGTTAACAAGTTTGGTTCTTATTTCAGTCTTAATTCAAAACGAAATGAAACAAAAACAAAACAGCCTCTATTGCTCCATTAGGGAAATGGCCAGATTTATATGCAACCTAAGAAAGGTAATGTTTGTAGCCTCAAATTATGAAGAGCCCTCTAAGTACTCACAAAGTCCCTACAACAAATGCAAAAACCCATCTAAAAATCTTTTAAAGTAACACATATTTTCCAGAGGGTGGGGCAGTAAAACTGTGGGGCCTCAAATCAGAATCTTGTTGGTGACTTAACATTAGTGTAACTGGAGGTTATGCGAAAATAATGAATTCTTCTGATCTTGCATAAGAAAGTATCCAGTACTTCCTTGCACAATAGTTTGTCTTTGGCCATGCAATAGCAGGAGGTTGGTGCCCTGGCACAGCTCCATCCCCTTGGACTTAAATGGTCACTGATTTGGCACAGGATTGTACCTTGTCATCTCTCACAATGCCATTATCAAGCTACCAGGCATCATCCATCTGGAACTCTACAAAAGTATGCAGGTGGAATGTTTTCACCCTGTCAACATCAACTGGAGTTTTGGCTTCATTTAGGGCCTCAGCATGCCTTAATTTGGCTGTGATTGGAGGAAAAAAGAAAAATCCAGAGTAAGACAGTTGGCAGTACCTATATGAAGACTATCCAGATTCACAATGTGGTGGATTTCATGTTTCATAAAATCAGAGAATCTTAGAGCTGGAAGGGTCCATAAGGGCCATCTGGTCAAACACAACTAAAGCACTGCTGATAGATGTCCACTCAGTCTCTATTTAAAGACATCCAAAGATGGGGGTCAATCCCCCCTGAGGCAACCCATTCTACTACCAAGCAGCAATCACAGAAAAAAAAACTCTTTTGATGTTTAGTTGGACTCTCTTTCTTTGTAATTTCAAATTTCTGGATTACACCAAGGCGTGTGTGTGTGTGTGTGTGTGTGTGTGTATGAGCGCATGTGCATGTGTGTGTGTATAAATGCAACAGGGACTCCCTTCCAAAAAATGCAAAAACAAGCAACTGTCTGAATCTGTTTGTGGGCATTAAATGAAATGCAAGGAATGCTTGTAAAGCCAAGGAAGTGACATAAAGGGAAAACAGTGAATACATGATATAATCAGAAAAAGAGGCCTTTTTCTTAATTACCATTTCCTGTGACTGCAACTGCTTTTCATGAAGATCTGTTCTATTACAAATGTGAATTGGTATGGCTACGTCTTCACCAGAGTCAATGGGACCTTATGTTGTTAATAATAGCGTCAAAGGAACTCCTTTCCTTAGATATAATAAACCATTTTACATTCAAATCAGGCATCACTCTGGCTCCTAAACCAGCCTTCCCCAGTCTGGTACTCCATGTATCACCTATCAACTGTAGCTAATGCTAAGGAATCATGGGAGTTGGTCTAAAATACTTAGGCCATTTCTGCACTACAATTATAGTGCTATTATTCCACTTTCAACATCCTATGGAAACCTGGGCTTTGCAGTTTAGGGAGGGGCATTTAGAATTCTCAGCCAGAGAGCTCTTTGGCCTCAGTAAACTACAAACCCCACAATTCCACAGGATGTGTTGAAAGTAGAATAATAGCACTTTAACAGTATAGGGCGGAAGTGGCCCTAGAGGGCACCAGGTTGGAGAAAACCATTCTCTTTATTATTGCCTTGGGTTTACATGGCTTGGAGTTACAATGTCCAAAGGAACATCTCCTAAGTGTGTACCTCCCACATGCATCTGTTCGTGCCCTGAGATCACCAGTGGTGGGCCCATTCAAATTGAAAAAAAAAACCATGAGAGAGGGAGAGCAACCATCTGTCTCAGCCATGGCCCCTCACTTAGGGAACACTCTTCCCAAAAAGGCTTGCCTGAAAGGCTTACATGATTATGTAATTTTGGTATCAAATGAAGACTTCTTTAATCTTAGCTTCCTGAATACAATAGTATCATGTTATGATGGAGTTGTCATATCAGGAATGTTTAGGTTGTAATAGCTGTTAGTTTGCATGGTTCTTAACTCCTTTTCTATTTTCATTGATTATTTTAGTCAGGCTTTATAGAATTCTATTTTGACCTTAGAGTAGACCCACTGAATCAATGACACTTACCTACTGATTAGTCAGAACATATGTCAGTTCCATTGATCCAATGAGCCTACTCTAGCTGAGACTAACAACTGGATTTAAGCCTATGATACATTTTAAAATTGTTTTTGTTATAATCTGTACATTGCTTCAAGTATCTGCTACTGGTATCTGCTAAATACAGCAAGTAGGTAAGCCAATAAGTAGGTAAATAGAGGAGTAGGCCTGCCTCTGTCCCCTTCTCCCCATATGTTGTGCTCTATTTCAAAGATCCTTTGCTGTGAGAAGAACCACATGCTGGAGAGAAGCAATGGGAGGTGGCCAGTGCTTGGTGGCCAGTGCTGATTGTGTGTTTCCAGAGACGATTGACTGGCCACTGTTGGAAAGAAATATGTTAGGCCAGAGGGATTTTGACCAGGTCCAGCAAAGCAATTCTTGTGTACTTAGAAAGTGGGAAACAGTCCTCAAAAGTCACAACTTATGGCCAAAGTTATGCGCAACTATAGTACAGTATCAGCAGCACATGATCTATCTGCTAGGAAAGACCTGTGAGCAGCAAGATGTCAGGAGGAGCTGCAGAGTTCACGTGATAAATGCATACATGTACACTGTTATCTTGAAGGAGGCAGGGGTATGACTCACAAGATAGCTCAATCAACTTGTGTGCCTTGGAAAATAATGAGGACTAGACCATGGGAGTGCTACAGATATTGGAGGTCTGTAGTCTGTGTTTTAAATAGTCTCCACTGGCCATTGTGAAAAACACCACCACCCAATTAATCAAGTTTCATGAGAGTCAGGGCTGGATTCTTTTATTTTTAAAAATATTTTCACAGTCTTAGGTAGCCAATATTGGTATCTTCTAAGAGTGAACCAAAGATTTCTAGATATTGTGGGGACTGAGGAAGCTGCCTCTTCCAAAGTTGGGTAAGTATGTGTTTTATCTGTTAGAAATGCTTCTA
Organism: Iguana delicatissima; assembly: GCA_948472985.1. Classification (NCBI taxonomy): domain Eukaryota; kingdom Metazoa; phylum Chordata; class Lepidosauria; order Squamata; family Iguanidae; genus Iguana; species Iguana delicatissima. The sequence goes on along the minus strand of CAOKZL010003378.1, from coordinate 74,612 downwards.
TACTTCTTTTTTCCAGGGGGTATATGTGACTGTCCTCCTCCTCATTTTTATTATTACAGCAACAATTCTGTTGTTTTACGGTTCAGTGGGGACTTGAACCTCGATCATCTAGATCCCAGTTCAGTGCTCTAACTACTACAATCACACCAGTTGCTGTGGTTCTAGCTAGCCTATTATCTAGCAGCCAGCTCTTTGGAGTCTCTGGCTTGGCTCTCACCTGCTGTTACCTGATGCTACAGACTGAATCTGAGGCCTTCTGCCTGGATGCATGTGGTCTACCCATTCAGGCTTACAGTCCCTTGGGGAAGTGGAGTTCCTAGCTGCCAGTGCTGGCACCAAGTTTATCCCACAGTTTATCCTGTGGTCAAGTACATGGAAACACTTCTGTGGTCAGTGGAAAGGCAGCACTGAAGAAGGGGGCATCTGCCTCCCCAGACAGCATAAGACAGGAAAAGTTGCTGGGACTGTCAAAATGGTTGACTGTACTGAGAGACTGTTGGTTGCTTCCATGGCAGTTTATGGTTTATTCAATTTTAGCACACTTTTTTTTATTTTTTATTTTTTTAAAGAAGACCTAAAGCACCTTACAGCACAAGAGTTGCATTTTAATATACAAACAAGCACTTTCTCTTTGTTCATAAGAAACTGCTTCAGTATATAGAAGAAGCCCCAAACCACTTCTGAATCTCAGTAACAGTATATCCCTCCCTGCTGTTAGCTGTTTAATCAATGAGAGGCATTTATGCTCTATTATTCATGCATCTAGTGTGGTCCCCCATTGTGGCTTCAGTTGCATTTGATTTTCTTGATACTGGTGAGCTTAATGGCAGCCTAGGGTCCCATTTTTTAAAAAAAGAAAAAGAAAATGAAGTGCTAATGAGCCCTCTACATTTTCTTCCTCTTGACAGAATGGAGACTCAAAATTTCAGATAAAGAAATCATTGATACTCTGAAAAGCCAATGGAACGGTTTTCCTGTTGAGCTTTGTAGGCCCATGTCATATTTCGGGACTAGATCATCCATCTAAAGGTGGAGTTCTGTATCTTGAGCATGTAGAAGAAGGAAAGATGTTATCTGTTTGTCTGCAAGAAAAACTGTAGTAGCAGAAGGAAGCTCATGAAAGTTTCATATGGTGCTGAATAGCCGAAAACATCTTGCGGAAATCCATGGAGTCCGTGGATGCTGAGCATCTGGAAGAACTAAGCCACTGAGAACATTTCCTGCAGTACTCTTGCTGAGAGGACTAGCTTGACAAGGGCTGAGATGTATGGCCATTAAATTGCTTGCAGATTTGACCTATGTGTCCATAATAAAAAATAATAACAATACCTGATGAGTTGTAAGCCTGCCAACTATTTCAAAGGAATTCTTGCTGGAGGATCAAATATATCATATAATCTTATCGCGTCAGATTAGGACATAACTGCTATGTAACATGACACAAAACAGCACTACTTGACATATTGATTCAGAAATCTCGCGAACAATGCCATTGGAACCTCTCATGTTATCAGTTTGAATAATGAATATGATACTTCCCACATTTCTCACAGCAGTTGGAAGCAAAATGAAGAGGCCCCCAAAAGTGTAACTAGACATATTGGATTATACTGCTCTCTGAAGCCAGGTTCCCATGCTGGCACCTGAGAGAAGGCACTAGATCTCAATTGATAGCTAAGGTCAGTTTCTGTTGTAAGGGGCAAGCAGGGGGTTTTTTAGGTTCAGAGAGTTGTTAACTTTCTTCTTTAAATGTTGATTTCACCCTTCAACATCTCCCTTGGAAGTCCTTCCTCTTGACTTAAAAATGAAGGCCTCAGTGGGTAACTGGAAGGAAAGTGGGGGTGTCCGGTGAGAGAGTGAAAAGAGCGAGTAGAGGAACAAAGGCTGCTTGAAAGAGGTCCTGAACCTATTTGTACCACTGAAGTCTCCTGTTACATCAAGTCATGAATGGCTGTTGTTTGGTTGGTGGGACAGCGAGGACAGGATGAAGCTAGCTGTCAGAGCAAAAACTTTGCACATGACAGGTACCAGTTTCAATCCAGTTGATGTCTCCACTTATGGCTGGAGAAGATTCCTGTCTGAAATTCGGGACAACTTGCTGTCAGTCAGAGTTCATAATACCAGGCTAGATGTCACAGTGGACAATATGAGACTGTGGCTTTCCTAAATTCCAGGTAGATCTCCCTATAGACTGGTTCCAAAACCAACAGAATGTATGGAAGCAGAAGCAGTACAAGTTGATTTGAACATGCTATTCAGGCATGGACGATAAATTAGACAATCTGGAGCCGTAGAAGGCTTCATTCTACTGTTTGGGAAAATAGGATATAAATGTAAAGCAGGAATAATAGAAGTCAACCAATGCAGGCCCCTCTTTATCACAAAGTTCATTTGGGGAGGGAAGTAATGGTGGGGGAGATACCGGAGAGATTTCCGACAAGGAGGGAAAATTTAACATTCTTTTCCCACCCATGCTGTGTTGCCAGTCCTAAACTGAGTAGTACAGTGCTAGGTGGAGGGAGGTTTCCAGGTGATTTGAGATTGTGTAGTAGACATTATTCATCCCTACCTATCAGGCTAATTCTGCTATTAGGTTTGGACATGACACATCACAAACAATGATGTTATCAGTAACAAGTTACCTCTGAAAGTAACAAGGGCATAAAGATATTCCTTCCCACCTCCCAAGTACTGGTTAGTAGCTGCTACTTTTTTCTTCTTCTTTTCTTCTGTAATATTATCCATTCCTTTTTCTTGTTAATCTGTTTAGGCAAAACATGCTTTCATGGGCCATTTTGAAGAGACGCCTCCCACCTCAATTTTATGTCATGTTCTAGGTGGATATTTTTAGGGAACCCAAAGTTAACAAAAAAGTAACAAAACATAACAATTCTCCACCACCACAAAATGTCTGTAACATTAATGGTGTCAAAGAGTTACTTTGAAGGCTCTGTAATGAGATACAGAAGTAATTTTTAAAAAGTAACTTTCCAGGCTCTGGCCAGGGCATCTCAGGCAGCAGATGAGGGGGCATCATAAGACAACAGCAATTTTTTTTCTTTTTATGGCTGTGTTTATATATATAGTTTCCTCGTGGAAGGGAAACATTAAATGAATTTTTCACCCCTCCTCTTTAGGAAGGTTAGCCACTGTGACAGTTTTCTTTTCCATACGGATTTGGCCCAAACCACTATTAACAGGCACATCTATTACTGGCTAGTGCCCATGTAGGTCTTTTAGTAGTAGCAGAGAAACAGCAGCCTTGATCAGAATCACATAGAGAGGCAGGAGGAGGCAGGAAGAGACTTTAATCTCACTCATCTACCTTCTCCAATCCCTGATCCTGAAAGTGTGTCTTGTGTGAATCAGCCATCTCCACTTGTGCCCCCAAAAAGTGTTCCACTGGGTGGCCCACCACCCTGGAAAGACTACCCAGCCCTGACCTACAACGCATAGACATTCTTGGAGCACCCCAAGAGCTAATGAAAATATAGAATGGAAGTACAAGAATTACAGTTTACAATCCTACAGTGACACAGGCATCCTGTGCACCTGCTAGTAGTCCTTTGATGCCTGAAAAGTTGATAAAGATGGGACAAATAATGGCAAGGCATTTTTAAAAATGATTATTTAGAAAACAACCAGTACCACTGTACATTCAGCAAAAGCCAGGGAGCCACATTTGCTTATGCTAGGGTAAGATTTATGACATGCTGAAGCTTTCTATTTTTAGCCAGCACTTGAGGCTGGCTACTAGCTCCCCTGGGGTAGTAGGGGTTGATTTCTGCAACATACAGCCCTTCATAGACACACAATCACACATAACATTTTCCATGCCCCTAGGGGGCATTCTTTCTGCCCGCCATCCAGTCCCCACTAGTCAAACTAACAGCAGGTCTGTATAAATGAAAGACAGCAATATTCACCTAACAAGTACTTGGGAAAACTTGCCTCATGAGTGCCGCCATGTTTAAATGATCTCTCAATTCAATAATTTCTAATGCAGTGACTTACCCAGGACCTAACTACCAAGTAAAAATGAATACTAGTTCAACCTTCTTTGGAAGCAGATGCCATTGACCTCTATTGAATATGTTGGTGAATCACACCTTTTGCCTTAGAGGCATCTAGAGCAATATACAATAATAATTTTAAAAGCTTTATATCATAAAATAGCAAACATGTAAACAATGAAGTCAGGTAGTGTAGTGGTCCTTCATGTGTTGGTAAACTGCAACTCCCATTATTCCTCACTATTTGCTGGAAGTTGCTATCCAGTAATATCTGAAAGGCTGCAGGTAAGAAAGCAAGCATTGGGCTAGTGCTAGGGAGACCCAGTTTCAAATTACTCACCATCCTGATCTTAGGTTAGTCACTAGCTCTCAGCCTAACCTACCTCATAACATTATTGTGAAGTTAAAGTGTGGGAAGATCATGCAAGCTAGCTAGAATTTAACAAGAGTATGACTTCTCTGTTGGGTCTATAACTCTTGTAGCTTGGGAAGTGGGCACAGGAATGCAACCTTGGAAGAACTTACTTCTGAGTCAGAGCTTTACAAAGCAACTTTTTTGGACTAGAGTTCTGACAATCTCCCAGCTGCCCATATTGGCTGGGGGATTCTGAGATCTGTAGTCTAAAAAGTAACTTACCCAAGCTGTGTTCAGGTTGTCATTGCTTAGAACAATCAGGTGAAATGATACAGGTTAGAATCACATGCTGCTAAAATTGCCCATGTGTTGACAGATATAGATCTCAGTTTTACCGGATAATTCTGTTGTACAGTTATCATTAAAAGCAACACCCTGTATATCTTTAAAGACAATGGACTAACTGAAGAGAGGCAGTTTCTAAGCCAATGCAGCATTATTTGTGTCACTCTGTTCAATTTACACATTTCCTTTCCGCAGATTTCATTTTAAGAGATTGATTTGCTGTGCCTGAGGTAATTTTTTTTTAAAAAAGCTACACAATGAAAGCTTTCCTATATTGCAGACCTGCCTTTCATCTTCCCATCTTACAGTCCTCTCCTTAAAGACAGCTAAACAACCACCTATGCAGCTCTCCACTCCATTCCGCTAGCCATCTTGCTTCAACCTCGTCTCAGTCTTTCGCTCTTCAGATAAACTCTCCAATCTTACCTCATCCCCCTGGGGGCAAACATTGAAGGTCAACTAATTTAGCAGAGTGAAGTTTAATTTTCTGAAGGAGAGGATTATTAATTTGCTCAGGTTCCTTTTGTTGATCTTTGAAATCTTTCAATGCACTTGTTTGGCTCTGGTGGATATCCAGTGAGGCAAGGCCCGGCTTTGCATTCACAAACTGCAGTGTTTGTATCAAAGAATGCCTTCAAACTCTTCATTTTCTTCTTGTCCTAAATACTGTCTTCTGGTTCTCAGAGTAACACCGTACACCATATGTCCTGATGACAACAACTAAGGCGGCTGGCTAGTAATGACAAAGTCAATTTGCAGACCGTTCCTTCACATTAAAAGGGGTTGTTTGTGTTTGCTAGTTTTTCAGCAAAGTGACAAAATATGTGAGTGTCTTGCAAAAACCAAAACATGCTGTATTCAAAACTGAGAGGAAAGGGTGAAGAGGCATGTCACGACATTTCTTGAAGGGGCAGGGCAAAGATCAGAGATTAACAGTGCAATCTTATAATGTATAATCAGAACGAACATCCATTCAATACACTGAGGCCTGCACCCAAATAAATGTGCTGAAGAATCAGTGAAATTAATCAGTGAAACAGATGGGGAGGGGCAGCCATTTTATGAAACTATTTATCTTTGAATCCACTTCACTTTATTTTTTTTAAAACAAGCACATTACTACTTATTGCTAGCTCTGCTCATAATACAAGTTAGTAGGAAGACTGATAGGGACATTTAACTTATTTCTGAAATTCAGGGGAAGGAACAATATTATAATTTCAAACATATAACCATACTTTAACAATGCATTAAAATTAAGTGGCTTAAAAGATGAGTTTTGATGGAATACTGTGGACTAGAAATGCAACTGACACACTAATATGCCTGGAGGTACCTTCTCATCCCAATGTCTTAAGCTTAATTAACAGAGGCAAGTGGTGAGCAACATCCATCAGAAGAGGTGTGATCCATACATCCACAGATATCACAGAAGGTGCCTTTACAAATCCACTCAGGCTATATAGGGCTGCAACAAAATGTTGCAGTGGTGAGTGTCACTGTCTAATATCTCCCTTCAGGATACTGCATTCTACTACCACCACCCCCTCCCCCAGAAGTTGTGCAGCATTCTACAAATGGTTCTCATCAGGTTGTTTTGGGCTGTCTCCTACAACTTTTCTTTTCCCTTTCTGCAAAGGGCTGTACCAACAGTTCTGCAAATGCTGGGATTTCCCCAAGCCCCATGATATTTCCCTCTTCTGCTTATGGTGCTTTTTTAGGCAACCTAAATGATGGCATTAGGTTGGGAATACCAGCAATCAAAGGAATAAAGAGGGCCTTTAACAAAATGTTACAGGCAGCATGGCTGGAGTGCTGCTGTTCAGGATGAGACCAATCCAGCCCCTTTCCCCATCCTCCCCTCAATCTTCAGTTTCTCTGCACCCAACACTCAGTCAGCATTTGGTAATCAGTGAAAATCTATCTGCCACTCTGGCTATTTTAAGAACTCTTCTGCTTCATTTTTTTTCACTTACAGTTTTTAAAAATTATTATTTCTACAAAGCCTGCATTTCTACAATCCTCTGGTGCATGGGTGGTGCCATTTTGGCATCTTAAGCAATGGCATTGGCAACCAGAAGTCTGGGAACAGAGAACATATTATGGTAGGTTTTATGGTTGTTAGCATGCTTTCAACTCAGGTGAAAATATGTAGGGGATCAGCCTATTTATTTGGCATTCTTACCAAACACGTGGTGATACCTTCCGTTAGGCATTATGGATTGTGTCACACAGTGTACCCATAATCTCTTCTGAGACATTATGTTTAGTCTCTCTGCTGTTCCATCTGAGGCAATGTTCACACTCCAAGCTAGCACTGTGAGAATGATATGCAAATATTTTCCAAATTTGACAGATTTTTCTACATTTAGTATACAAACATATGTGTGTGTAATATGAGTACACCAACTGATGTACGTAACAAGGAAGCACCTTAACAAAGAATTAGATCCTAACAAATAATTAGACACAACTGGAATCGAATGTTGACTTACAAGTTCTTATTGATTCAGTGGTTCTGCTCTACTTGGATCTATGCACTGGCTTTAGGTTCACACCTTACTTGGTTGTGGAGACATCTGGTGTGGGTCCTGGTGTTGGCCCTACTGGGAGGGGAGCACAACAGGAGTGCTGCCCTCCACACTGGCTGCCTCTGGGATGCAGGAAGCGCGATGGCCACACCTCTTTCTGCCACAGTGCAGCCAGCTGCTGTCCCAGGCTATACTGGGGCAGGAAGTGCAGCCATTTTGCTTCCAGGGCCTCCATAGGAAAGGTAAGTGTGGGTGCAAGGCAGGATGTCAGCGTAATCACTGGTCATTGACACGACTGCACTGAGTAGGGATGGGAGAAAGATAGCATTGTGACAACATCATGCATAAGTGTCATCATGGTCCCATCCTTTTCCCATCCCTATGGCAGGTTGGGAGAGTGGACCAGAAAGGGCCTCAGTAATCATTAACACTGTTTCTCTCTCTCTCTCTCTCTCTCTCTCTCTCTCTCTCTCTCTCTCTTGTGTGTGTGTGTGTGTGTGTAAGAGAGAGACAGAGAGAGACAGAGACAGAGAGAGAATCCTTTAACCCTTTATCTGTAGTCTTTGCTGAATGACTGATTTCTGGTTCAGGACATAAATGCTTCAGAGCCAGTGTGGTATAGTGATATGAGTATTGCACTACCACCCTGGAGGCCAGGTGTGATAGATGCTGCTGCTGTGATTGAGGACCAACTGATTGTGCCTGGGACTGAGCCAGTGAGTGGGATAGATGATGCCTCTGAGATTGAGGAGCAACTGACTGTGCCAAGAACTGGGCTAGTGAGTGAGCAAGTCAACCTGCAAACATCTCCGCACTGGAAGGTCAAACAGAGACAGAGTTGTCCCAGCCAGCTCATGATGGAGAGGGAACCAGCAGTGATGCAGGGGAGTGGCAGCCACCTGTGCCCATCAGCTCTAAATCACGAAGAAGGCTGAAACGGGCTGCTCAAAGGGAAGCTGCATGGACTAGGAAACAATAACAAGCAGCACCTGTTCACAGCAGCTATTTAAGTCTGCTGGCTTGGCTGCTCTTTGCTTGCAGCAAATTACTAGCAAGCCCTCATGACCTTCATGTCTCCTGCTCCCTGAAACCCTCCGGATGGATCTCTACCTCCTGAACCTTTGGACTGGACCTTGACCTGGCTCAGCTTGCGTTTTCCTTGTGTTTGGTATATTCAGACTCTCCCTGAAAGTATTCCTGACCTCCCTCCTCCCTTGCTGGCTGCGGCTCGGCAGGGAGAGAATCCTGACACCAGGGTTCATTTCCCTGTTTGACCATGGAAACCCACTGGGTGAGCTTGGGTGTGTCACACATTCTCAACCCCAGAAAACCCCATGATAGATTTACCTTAGGGTTGCCATAAGTCAGAAATGACTTGAAAGCACACAACAACAACAACAACAACGAACATAAATGCTTCACACTTGTTTGGTAGGCACATGACAGAATGAGGTAATAAGAGGTTCATGGTGGTGGAATGGGTTGCACAGCATCAGACCACAGATGGGGAAATCACATTTTAAAAATACATTTCTAAACTGCATTAAATAAACACTCTGAAATTAAAACAGAATCAAACCACAGTCAGACATAGGCTGATCTAGAAATTTTCTCCTTGACATATTAGCATTCCTTTTGTTGAAGGAGAGAGAGAGAAAGACTGAGGTAAAGAGAGAGTCACTTTTCACTTGCAGTCCTAAATGGTACTACCGACCTCTACCACATTAGGATTCTCTGCTCTTGTCCCACTGCATACAGAGGAAAAGCCAATATCCAAGTGAGACATCCATGTACTTTGCCCAAACCCACTTCCATACTCTTACCAGCACATTTATGTGCAGGCCCATTCACATGTTAACGTTAGTTGGCACACTATAAATCAAAAGTCTGGACATGCCCATCACTGACATGCCAAAATTACAGCAATTAAGTTAGTATATATGATACTTTGGTAAATACACTTAGTGGACCTGGAAATCTGATCAGGCTTAAGGGCCTGTGCTCCCATGGCTAGCATGATATATAAAGCAGATCCTAAAATGACCTTCTGAGATGAATAATGAGCATATAAAGGTATGTCTGCCAAAGATGTAGCAGCTCCTTTTCACAAAGGGTGTTAAAGAGCTCAGTACCAAATCCATGGCTCCTAAAGCAAATCAAGCCTGAATTCTCCCTAGAATCCAAAACTAAACTGAGACTGTTGTACTTTGGATGTATCATGAGAAGATATGACTCACTAGAAAGACAACTATGGTCGGCAAGGTAGAAGGCAGTTGAAAAAGAGAACAACTGCATTACAGATGAATAGACTTAATCAAGAAAGCCAAAGCTCTGGGTCTGCAAGACCTGAGCAGGGCGGTTGATGATAGGGTGACTTGGAAGTCTCTTATTTATAAGGTCACCATAAGGCAAAGTTGATTTGATGGCAGATAACAACAAACAGCAATCTGTGGTCTAGCAGAATCAGGAGTAACTGGACAAAGAGAAGGTTTCTAGCCTTTGAACCCATTTTAAATTCAAAATACATCTCTCCTGCTAAAAATGAGTTGTGAACCATGTCCTGGTTGTACTGCATTAATATAATGAAGTAGATTATTAAAAAAAAACTAAGCAGGATGAAACAACCTTTACATAAATAATTCCATTCTCCTGATCACCTCTCCCCAAATGATTTGCTCCCTGCCTGAAGACACTAGAACAGAGTAAGAACAAGAGTAATTTACTTAGAATAAGAGTGATATAACTCAGAATTATGGTATGATAATATGATTTGTGCAGATATATTAATATCTGGCATTTTTATCATGGCATTAAGGAAGCAAATATTTGCAGATAATGCAAAGCCAGGAAGAAAATCTTGTTTGGGAGGAAACTTCTAATTATTTTTTCCTAATTCTCATAAGAAATGTATCTCTTTATTTCTTCACATGTTAGGATTCAGTGTCTCTAAATATCCTGGCCAGAGCTACTATACATAGAACATAATTTCAACTCTGCTTCTTTTCAGAAACAGCTGACCAGTGCCTCATTTGGTGAATGGCATAATGCAGCTAAACCTTCTGGGTTGACTTTTTCCATTGCAGCTCATCACTGAAGCTTTCTGGACTGGAAAGGGCATAAGGGACAACTTGCTCCAGTGAAGCCCTACTCAAGTAATCAGATCTACCTAAACTCTGGTGTTTCTAGCCTTGATCTGTAGCCTTGACCTGGCTTCTCTTTTGTCCTGCCTTCTGCTTGGCATCTCTGACCTGGATTGCTTTTCAGCCCTGCCTTCTGGTTGTTTCCATTGATCCTGACTCCTCAGAAGGCCAGACTCCTTGTTTTCAGCTCCTTGTTCATTTCAAATTGCTGCCTGCAAGCCCAAGTACTCCTTTGGTTAGCTATAAAAGAAATAAAAATACACAAATCTAATCAAGATGATTAGCCATGAAGCTACATATTCAGATACTGACGACAACACAATATGGCCAACTTCAAGAAGCCCGAAGAGTACTGGAAAAGTTACTTTTTGGACTACAACTTCCAGAATCTGCAACCAACATGGCCAGTGCACAGGATGCATAGACTGGCAGTTCTTATTCTAAAACAGGAAGAGATTTGATATTTAGAGAGGGGAAGCAGCTAGAGGATCTAAGTAGCAGGGAGAAAAGAGATGGGAGATATAATATCTAGGAGTATAGCTTCTAGATCAAGATAAATAATAGTTCTATTCTCTTTTGTTTTGTGTCAGACCTCATATGGAATACTATGTCCAGTTCTAGGCATCACAATTCAAGAAGCATATTGAGAAACTGGACATGTTGTAGTTTCTTAATATCCTTCTTGAACTGTGGTGTCCAAAACTGGACACAGTATTCCATGTGACTCATTTTCACACCAGTATTATGGCTGAAATCCTATATTCCTGGGACTAAGTTCCAGTGAACTCAACAGATCTTCCTTCTGAGTAGACATGCCTAGAATGGCACTGTGAGTTTAAACAAATCTTCCTTCTGAGTAGACATGCCTAGAGTTGCACTATGAGTTTAAATATTGTTTATCTTCTTTTGCTGCTCTGTTTATATCTCCAACACTTGGCTTTCAACCAAAAGCATCTCAGTCCATTGCTGCTCAATAACACAAATGTCGATAGGCCATAGGAATACTTCCAGAAGGAGGCATAAGACAGAGCACCTTGTAATGATTCCAAAATATCAATATTAACTGAACTTGCCCATTTTTCCTAACATGCTGCTGTGGTAAAAAGTTTCACAGAATTTATTTTATACAATCTATAATAGGCACTACTAAAAGGAGGCTCTTCACTATTATGATAATTGTGAATTATCTCCTAGGTCTGCTCAGGTGGTTTCACTTTCACTGCTCCCTGTCAGCCATATTGCCCTGGCTGGGCCAGAAGCCATAGTCCATTATCTTTCTAATCCAGGGTTGAGGATAAGATGCTATAGAGAAGGCCTGTAAAACTTTCCACAGGATTGATTAAATATTCAAAGCAGTGTTTCTTGATTTATAGGTTAAAACTGGATTATCAGGCAGAAAACAAGGATTGTAGACAAAGGGCAGTCTCTTTTTGTTGACTTACACATGTGTACATTCCCTTATAGAAGCAACTGGGCATCATTATTATAGAGTATTACTGTCCTACAAGCATTGTTCTACATTCCTCCCACCACCATCCCAGGAAGGCAGTTTGCAAGGACTGGAGTGTGCTGCCACAGGTATTTCATGGCCAAAGGGAAGGTAAGAGTTGTCTGGACAATATTAAGCTGCAATTCTGCACCTGGAATGAGAAAATTGCCATTGGCTTCTCAGATCTCCAGCAAGAACGAGCATACTGAAAGTCTCGTTCCACAGTGTCTGAAAAAGGACATGCATTCACGTAACTCCAGGTTACCAGCAGGATGCTGGGGTAGATGTTCTGAATGTTCACCCTCGCTCCCATTCTTTGATATCTATACTTGATACCCATATTTATCTGATATTAGTGTTCGTTGTCTGATAGTATATTTGACAGCTAACAATGGTATTGTGAAATCATTAACAGTATTGATAGTTTATGTGTGATGGTGTGTCACAAGGGCTTCACCCCCATTTCTTTTCTCTGATTTCAATGAATATTTTCTGCATCCATATATTTTTTCAGGAAAACCTTGAACATCTGCCAACCCCCCACCCCTCCATTCTTTGCAGTGAGACATGGGACTCATATTAGGTGGCACCTTCAGTATGCAACAATGGGTCAAATGATATTCTGTACGTTAGTGTCCTCCTTGTTGCTTCCAAGTTGAGGGTGTGTGAGAAAATGCTCTGAGTAACAGTCCAGACATTGAAGGAGCTATCCAAAGGGCTGAACCCAGCTTCCAAATAGATTCAGCATTTTGGATAGTTCCTTTAAAGTTCAGACTGAAATTCAGAGTGGATTCACTATCCCACTGAGGATAGAGCTGCAAGCTGCCCTTGAGTATGTATCGTGAATGGAAGTGTTTCCTAAAACAGACACAGCTTTCCACCAAGGCTGTGCCTTGCAGGGCAGATGTGTTTCTGGGATGTTTGTTTGCCATGACTGACCTTTTCTTTGAGGTAGCTCCTACAAAATCCTCCAGCTAGGGTTCCCTGGAAGGCACACTTGAACATATCAGGCTCACTAGTCTTTGACAATAAGCATGCAATGCAATAGATGTTTTATGTGCTTGATCAAAATAGGTATCCTATTTGCTTGTGTCCTTCACCAAAATTGGAACTCACACAGTTTAGACATTTCAGCTTTTTAAAATATTAAATTCAAATTCATATGTACAAAACCCCATCTAAAACTGATACCAGCAGATCAAAGAGATGTCAACTATTTTAAAAACACTTTTAAATACTTTAAAAGCCTGAACACATGAAAACTGTACCCCCCCACCTGCACTTTAAAACAAAAACTGCTGGTGCCAGACAAATCTTCCAGTAGTGAGGGGTTTTGGCACTGCAGAAGGTTTAGCTTCCTTCTCATAGAATCTTAGAGCTGGAAAGGCCTACAAGGGCATCTAGCCCAACACTCTGCCATGCAGGAATACACAATTACAGCACTCCTGAAAGATGCTCAATCTAACCTGGGTTTAAAGACCTTTGAAAAATGAGAGACCACCACACCCCTTTCCATCGTCAAACAGTTCTTACAATCAAGATGCTCCTCTTAATGCTTAGGTGGGATCTCCTTCCTTGAAATTTTAATCCATTCCTTTGTGTTATAGCCTCTGGAACAGCAGAAAACAAGTTTGTTCCATCTTCTACATGACATCACTTCAGGTATTTTAAGATGGCTATTTTGTCATCTCTGATTTTTCTCTTCTCCACACTGAACATGTCCAGCTCCCCAAGTCATTCATTCATTCACTCAGAGGCCTTGGTTTCCAAACCTTTTACCATCTTGGACATTCTCCTCTGGAAACATTCCATCTAACCCCAGCTAAAATGGCCAATTAAGTATGGTGGGAGTTACAGTGCACCCTTATACATGTCTATTGAGAAATAAAGTCAACTGAATCCAATGGGGTTTGCTCCCAGGAATGCAGGTATAGGACTGAAGTCCTAGGGATCTAAAGGCAAACACAAATGCTTTCAATTGAGCTCTGAGGCAGATGAACAACTCATGAAATTCTTTTAAACCTGATAGTCAGTTTGTCTTGGATTTCTTTTACTCTGACAGTATTCACTCAATAATTTTCATTGGCAATTATTATGGGACAGTTGACATCTTATGAAATCTCAGCTTGAAGCCTATTAAAATCAACATGTCATCCATGAACACTGACAATAATGTTTTAAATTGCAAATGTGAATACAAGAGTTCAATGGAAAATTCACTAATGTCTAAATATTTAACAAATACTCACTTCATCTCTAGATTCCAGTGATAGCATAGAGCAGAGGTGGGTAGAAAGCATACTACAGTCCAAGAGAAGATCTCTGGATGGTTTGCACTAGGCTGACTAGGGTTTTCTGGCAACAGCCAAGCAGATTTCCTCCTTTTCTAAGTCCGGTTTTTAGCATCCTTGCTCTGTAGTTGCCTATACTTTGAAATTCCCTTGTATGTGTATGGGCCATTGAATATGGCCGGTAACAAGGCCCACATTCTCCACTGACTTAACATCTGGCACCTACTTCCTCATGTCCCAATTTCATAGAATCACAAATTGGAAAGGACTACAAGGGCCATCTATCCAATCCCAGCCGTGTAGGCACATCATCAAAATACAGTGGCCCTTCCTTGCACTTAAGGGTTCAGGCCACAGAAGCCTTGTGAAAGTGGAAAAACTGTGAATAACTCCCCCTCACGATCCCTCTCCCATTCCTTTCTGGGGATTCCCCCTCCATTTCCCTTGCCTTTTGCCCTGGCATGCAAGCCTTCCTTCTCCATGCTGAGGCTAAAGGCAAGGGAAAGGGAGGGGAATCTCTGAAGGACAAAAGAAAGGTGCATGCTTGCCTTCCCCCTCCATTCCCTTGCCTTTTGCCTCAGCATGAATTCTCAGTGCTGGGAACAAAGGCAAGGAAATGGGAGGGGGAGCTCCAGAGGGACAAGGAAAGTATGCGTGTTCCTTCCCCTCCTCCATTCCCTTGCCTTTTGCCCAGGTGCACTTGCCTTCCTTCTTCTCATCTGGCAAAATGCAAAGGAATGGGAGGAGGAGGAGAGGATGAAGGCACATGTGCACCTTGCGAATAATCAACTTTGCCAAGGTCAAACCTGCAAATCTGGAGGGAGGATTGTACTCCCAGGAGATAGTCATCCAACCTCTGTTTAAAGACCTCCAAAGAAGGAGAATCTAGAAAAGAGAGTCCAGTTTTTTAAAAAAAGGCAAAACAAAACACATAGATCACACAAGCCTGAAATCTGTCCATGCCTACTGTAATGAGTCCTGACTGAATTGGATATCTTTCCTGTCATTGGTTCTAGCTTTCTGCAGCCACTTGGACACTGCACTTACACGAGGCTCCCCACCCACAGGGCTCACACTTGAACAATATTCTCTATGTTCAAATTCCATGCTGAACATCAGGGAACTTCTGATTGAAGAGTAAGCTGGGTTAAGGAAAGGCTGGGGAACCTGTGGCCTCCTAGATGTTCTTTGAATCCAGTTCCGATCAGCCCCTGGCAGGCTGGCCAGTGAAGAAATTTAGACTTTTACATCTGGGGGCACAGATTCCCCACCACTGTTCTAGGGGCTGCTGTAGCAAATCACTGAAGGAAGAGAGTTTGGTAGGATGGAAGAGAAAGGAGGGAGACAGAAACACTTGATCTGCGTAGCTCTTAACAATGGAGCTGGCTGGTGAGTGGGGGGCAGAAATGTGACCCAGGGATGATAGTGGAATATGAGGTCCTAAAGGATGTTGTTACTGTATGCCTTCAAGTTGTTTCCAGTTTATAGAAACCCTAATGTGAACCTATCACAGGGCTTTCTGCAGCTGAGAGTGTGTGATGTGTCCAAGGTCACCCAATGGGTTTCCACAGCCAAGCAGGAAACTCAACACTGGGCCATTTCTTTGCTAGAGTGTTATAGTGCTATTATTCCACTTTCAACATTCTATGGAATCCTAGGGTTTGCAGTTTAGTGAGGGGCCTTTAAGGAAATGGCCTTCATCACTCAAACCACTACACCGTACTGGTTCTTTTGTCCTAAAGGTAGTGAGGGATTTTTGAGTGGGAGAAGAATAAAAGGGTAAAATGGCCATCCTTTTAACTAAGCTGTTCCATTTTGTATTAACATTTGGCCTGAGGTTTAGTAGCATATGTATATGCCATGCATGCTCCGCCTCCTTCAGTAGTCTTGTTCTGAACTGAGGAAAGCAGGAATAAAAATAGTACAGCTTACCGTTTCCTGAGCAGATGTGACTAAAAGAAAAATGGCCCATTTACTTAACCTATTCATCAATAAAACACAGTTCATTTTAAAGGTGGCTTTAGTTTAAAGCAACTGCACTTTTTATGGGGTAAGCCAGTGTGTTCTCTCTCTCTCTCTCTCTGCACAGAACTTCAAGTGCTTAGAATTCTGGCCAAGATAATAATCCTGTCCTCCAAGTATGTGAAGATTATGTAAGCATAATCTAAAAGGAGTCTCCAGTTTTTTTAAAAACCAAAGTCATATCCATACTTCTTTCCTCCTTTACTTATTGGAGAATATTTATGTTGTACTGATAATTATTACTTAAACCTTCGGTATAGGGTGCTTACAAGTAGGCTCTGTAATAAAATGTGGCACTATGGAATATGCCTCTAAAGACTTCCATGCCCTTTTCTGTTTTTGTTGTTGTGTGCCTTCAAGTTGTTTCCAACTTATGGTGACCCTAAGTCAAACTTATCACAGGGGTTTTATGGGGTGGAGAGTATGTGACATGCCCAAGGACACCCAGTGGGTTTCCTTGGCAGAGTGGGGAACTGAACCCTGGTCTTCAGCATCAAAGTCCAATGTTCAAACCACTACACCATGCTGCCCCCCCAAATTACTCCATTCCATTTCTCCTCAACAGATCTGTGCAATTCTCCCGTTCCCTCCAGCTCTCATAAATATTGCCCATAAACATGCTAATCTCTCTCTTTCTCTCTCCTGTGTGAGTGATGCCATTTTGGCTTCATAAGGATTTGTACTTTGAGAATTTCATAGGATAATGCGTTAAGAATTTGAGACTAAGTGGCAACACAGGAGGAAGAATGCTTAATGATTCAACATTAATCTTGTTTGTTCCTCCATTGGCTGGGACGTGTCCTTGTTGGTTTTACTAACACTTCGTGTTGTTGTAAGTACAAGTGTGGCTTTTTGTGGCTCTAGCAATGAATTGGGACTGAGCGCTTTAACCAAGACCCCAAACATCTCAGTGTGGAATAAAATCAGGCCTCCACTTTTACTGATTACAGCCAAAAAAAAGTTGGCTTCACATGGGGCACAAATCCATTAACTGAGTCATCCATTTGCCAGCTGATAATCCACCACCCTACCAGGAAACCTGGGGTGATAGAACCAGGAGTCCATATGGGCAAAACCCCTCATGTGGTTCTCCTGTCACTTGGGCCCAAAGCCAGACACAACCCTGAGCCTCAGCCCAAGGTCCCTTAAGGGAATCCCCCAGCACCATGGATGCTGAGCATGCAGGCTCATCTCCCCGACTCATGTCTGATCCCCTGCCCAACCCACCAAAGTTATGGCAGAGATATACATTAAACATGACAAGGATATAAGGCAATCAACAAAATTATCTTAAAGGGAGGGAGGATGGGGGACCCTCTTCCAGAAGAAATGATGGAGCTCATCCTAGGTGGACAGTTTTACATCTACCAGATGGAACTGACTGAAATGTTTGTTGGTCAGGTTGGCCTGAAACTCTGCCCCCCACGCAAGCTGATCAGTCGGTCCTTTCATTGGCTGGCTGCTCCCACCCTGCCTAGGAGTCCAGAAAGCCTCAGGGGCTAGTGGGAAGGATAAATGCTGGTGTGCAGAGCACCATTATCCCCATTTGCTATCCTTACTGTCACTACCACTCGACTGCAAGTGGGGATCCCTAGGGAAGTTTGGGTACCCATGCTCACAGGCTGTATCCTAGATCCCTGTAAGGCCATAAGGCCTGGGGCCAGGTGTTACTGGTTAAATGTCCATGGATAGGCAGTTCTTTCCTGGGACTACTCCCAATATTTCTAATAGTGAGGGATGTGAAAATTGGTCAGTCTTCTTTTCACTGACATTTTCATTTTGAATTTCATTGTGAGATAGAAATTCAACACATCCATGTGTTTGTGTATTCAAAATGTTGGCTTTTTTGTACACATTTAAAATTCTAAGCATTTTAATCCATCCTCGCTCTTGACAAAAACATACCTGTCCTCATTTCTCAAACATATCCAGTTTTCGTCATGCACACTTTTTTCATAAATCCAATCTGTTTTGTGTGCTGTTTTTTCTTTGCCAGAATATATCACAAAAATCAGAAAGGTATAAAACTGAGGCAAGATACAAATTCATCCTGTTAACCATCTCAGAAGTGACAAAATGAACCCCTCTCTATAGAAATACAAAACCCTGCAAATTTCTTTTCCATCCCCAATTTCTAGCTACACAACAAGCATTTTTAAAAGTGCCAGGCGGTATCCCCTAGCAGGATTCCTCCCTTTATCCTCCCATGGAGAATTCTTACAATTCTCATTGCCTCAGAGTTCTTGGTGATTCCCTTTTTCACGTTGCTCTTGGCGTCAGAGAACCAAAAGCTCATATTTGAGAAGAGCAAGGCTGCAAAAATCCCATTTACTTCAATGGGATTTAAGCTACTTGACTGTGCCAGGATTATTGTCTTAGTGTATCAGTGTATTATTTACTGCAATATTTGCTTTACTGTGTATTGCTTCTGCTCTATACTCCCTTAGACTCATCCCTCATGTACATTTAAGTCACTACAGTTTATATAATGTCTACTCCATGGTATTAAACTCACATAGTTTTGGATGTGTCCAATGTGCCATTATATACCTACAGAGAGAACAACCCTACCAATAAATCAAACATCTACAGTGCAAGAAAGGGGTTAATTATGGGTCCCAGACTATAATAACATATTCCCTGAATTAATCCTATTTGTAATGAGGCTTATCTTTTTTATTTACCCAGGGCTATTAATTACCAAGATATTTCCAACATTTATAAATTCATATTTCCAAGTTTATTCTAACAAGAGATCCAAAAAAGAACCACTTTTAATGAGGCTTGCATTGTTATTTACCCAACTATCAATTAAAGAAATGTTCTGTTTATAACTACAAACCTATATGCCTTGTGGTAAAGGAAAAATAAGAGACTGATTTGGGCTATAAGTTATACTACATTTGGGTTGGGAGAAAGCCACACTCAACACTGTGGGTATTACTTCTGAGTAGACATACACAGAATTACACTGTTTACTATAAAAGACATTTTCCTTGCATGTCAAGCTGTTTGATTTTTTATGTTGCTACAGCAACCATGAATTTACCTTCCTTGAACAATAAAATAAAAAGAATTTAAGTTAACAGGATGATTAGTTTGGCAGCTTTCCCTCTAATACAGTATTTTACTTTCAATCCTACAGCTGTAACCAAATTTGCTTTTTTCTAGTTTTTATTTAAACTTGTCCAAGCTTTTGATATTCAGCCCTATTTATATTTTTCCTTCAGCCTAATCAAGAAGTATTAAAATGTGGAGACTTGGAATTGTAATTCAGATTTCAATTTAAACTGCTTATCTCAGGTTGCCTTCTGATTAAACATAATTTTGGGGAAATCAAAATGTCACATTATCTTTACAGCCAAGCCTTTGATCAACAGCAGTTTGAAAAAAGAAAAGAGCTCTCAGAAGTTTACTGCAAAGAGGGTTCCCCTTAGTGGCAGCTCAATGAATTGCAAGGTTGGCAGGGCCTGGAAATCCTCAAGATGGTAGAATACAATTCAGACCAGCTGCTGGCTGCCTTGGCCACATTGCTGGAATGTGTTCCCTGCGCTCAAATGAAAGCATATGCTTATAAGGATGTAATCTGGTACTTACTGAAAACTCATTGCTGATACACTGTTTGTGTTCCTTTCACTCTGAAGTTAATAGATGGAGTACAGAGGAAGACAAAGACTGTACTGAGTCTGGTGCAGACACACACTTAAATACAATGCAAATGATTGCCAGGGCTGTTCCAAGGCATTTTGCTGATTGAGGCCAAAGATATGATGGCACCTCCTTCCTCTGAGCTGCCCTTCTGTCCACCTCCGCACTTGGAAAAGTCTTGTCTTGTCTTTTCTTTTCTTTTCTTTTCTTTTCTTTTCTTTTCTTTTCTTTTCTTTTCTTTTCTTCTCTTTCTCTTTCTCTTCTCTTTTCTTTTTTTGGAATACATTTCCCAGATCACCAGCCATTCTGAGGATTCTGGATGTTGTAGTCTAGAATACTTTCCCCCAAGTTCTTACATGGAGGCACTTTGCTGTTTCTTGTACTCTATGTTACTTTTAGAGAATCTAGAGTGCTGCAATGATCTAAGCATTGGACTACAACTTTGGAGACCAGGTTTGACTCCTGGCTTGGTCATTGAAACCCACTGGGTGATCTTGCAGGCATCACACACTCTCAGCCTCAGAAAAGCCCATGATGGGTTCACCTTAGGGTCGCCATAAACTGGAAATAACTTGAAGACACATAACAACAAGAAATGTTACTCATAAAAGAAGAAAAAGGAAGTAATCCTGGCTAAGGAAGATAGCTGAGCAGCAGGACAGAAGGGCGCCATGCTCAATGCCCACCTCCACTGAGAAGCAGAGCAACAAAGTTCTCCTGTGAAGACAAAGAATGTATCTATAGTACACAGTTACAGGAGACTGATGCCCATTTGAATGTCCTAGCTTCATCCTATTTAATCCTGGAATTCGGTGAATGTAGTGGGTTGGGCCTCTGCCACCAGGTCCTTGTTAGCACCATGACCAAACACTGACAGCTGTCCAAGTGCCTGAGAAAGGGTTAATTTGCATTACAGACTTTATTGGATACCCTTTTTCCCATTAGCTTGGCAGTCTGAGACTGTGAAAGGATATGATGACTGAGAATGGAGTGGGGGAGTAAATCTTCCTTCCTTTGTTGCTAACCTGCTTGCACAATCCTCATCACTATGGGGGTGGGAGAGGGATGGGTCATGCCTGTGCACTTGGATTTCTTTTGTTTGCTTTTGCACTGTATCACCCTTAGGAGTCCAGCTACCATTGGCCTTGAGGGGGAGGGGGATGTATGCTAGTTCAGGGGCCCATATAACTAGCAATGGGGAATTGAATTGCCAGCCAGGGATAGTCTGGGAAGACTTTGTTTAGGGCCTCAGTTCTACCATTGGCTGTGAGGGGATGCAAAAGGGTTGGAATGCTTCTGCTGCATCATTTACCACCAATAAAGCTGATCTTGTATCAGTGATATGTCTCAGTACTGGGACCCAATGAATTCTCCGGGAGAGCTCAAATTACCTAGTAAGCATTTGCTACTAGAAATGAGCTTTAGTGTTGCAGGGCAGGTGAGGACACTAGAGCTCTCTAGTAGGAAATCCAGAGTACAAACCCCGGGATCCCATGAGATGGAGCCATGGAGATTAAAGTGGGATCAAATGGCCATAGCTGTGCAGTGTGGGTACATTCTGTGCCTAAGTAATGACTAGATTTAGATTTTACCTCTCCCCTAATGCAGACATTTCTCATATGTAGTGATTTGGGGCCTAATCACTGAATTTTTCTCACAAATGTACTATTTCACAAATACATCATGCTATGTCACAGCTTGTTTGGTTTTGGAATTTTGTCAGCATGGACTAAATTCTGGATTTCTGGATATCCAGGGGACAACAGATCATCATTGTCATGATCATGATCATCATGATCATCATCTTTCTTCTTCTTCCCACCACCAACAACCCCAACCACAAATAAGTCCAAATGTGAAACATGTTCCCTATGGATCGGAGGAAAATCTATTAGAATATGATTCGGGAGGTAAGGGTGGGGAATCAACTGAGGGTGGGTTTTTCCCCCATCATGTTTTGCTTGTGAGTTGTCATAAGTATCAAAGTCTGTTTTCTAGCTTGTTTAAGACTCTACAATTGAGGCTATTAAAATGTTCCAAGGAGGAGGGAGAAAACTCTAAAGCCCGTCCTTTACAGGATAGCATCACTGTAGAATGCAAGCAGGCAAGGGGAATGGTTCAGAGTGTAGACATGCTCTAGATGCTTCAGTGATCCTATAAACAGCAAAAATGCCTTGCATGTTGTGGAAAAGCATACCAGCAAGAAAGCTAGGCCAGAGTCTATTGGCTTTCTTTTTCAGATGTTGCTTTTCTATATGTAAAGGGTTTCTGATATGAGATATCATTTAAAGATATAAATCATCAATGTCATCCAGAGGTGGAGAAAGTTCAGCCCACAGGCCACATACATCCTCCCAGTGCCATTTTTGTGGCCCCCAGAGTTGTCAAAAATTGCCCCCAAATGCCTTCTAGGGTGTGGGGACACATCTGTCATGTTTTGGGCTATTTTAGGTTCAAGAGAAACTTCCCTCTGCAAAGGATATAAACAGCAAGTGACTCCAGTTATTAAAAAGGCCTTTCCTGGGCTTAAAATAAACAGATTTTCTTCGTGAGGAAGATACAGGAGGGGAGATGTGGTTCTTCAAGGTCTCCTGGGGGCTAGCCTCTGACAGTTGCCCATTCTTGCTGTCTTCCAAAGCAGTAAAAACTAGCAAGAAGGATCTTGGTAAGCTATTTATAATGGCAACAATGGGAAGATCCCTGTCCCCTATCGTATGAGACCCATAGTTCAGCTGTATTCAACCTCACCTTCTGAACATAGTGCCTCCCTCCTCCTTGACAGGTGTTGGTAAAGCCAGGGCAAGTTAAGCATCTACTGGGAATGTGTTTATTATTTATGAACTTATCAGTTATGTTTGTACATCGGCTGTCCTCCAATGAGCTCAAGGCTCATCAGTGTGCATGGCTGTCCTCCTCCCCGCTTTATCCTCACAGCAACTCTGTATGGTAGACACTCAAACCACTATGTTAAAAAAGTAGAAACAAGAAAACAAACAGCTAGCTAGAAAATGCAAATGCTTTACAAAGGTCTGTACATTCACAGTCAAAACTCCTATGTATAAATGTCTAGGGCCAAATGTGCTAAGCAGCACATATTCCTAATGTTTCATTGCAGAAATTATGACTGTTGCCTTAGAACTGGGACTGGGAACCTGTTTCATCCTGGTGTTAATCGACTGGGGACTCCATGCCTGTGGTGCAGGGCTGCCAGATCTCACAGCTTGGCTCTGTGTCTCTAGTTTTCTTGAACTGTCTTCACATGGGAGATGAGGGTACAAATTCTCCAGTTCTGGTGGGCTCAGCTCCAGTTAAGGAGAAAGGACCATCTGTAAATCTCCAGCTTAGCTAGTAGAACAGCCCTTTTGGCTAGGATTTCTGTCTTGGTTTCCAAATAGGATAACTACACTCCGCTCTCTCTATTTGTTTGAATGACAAGCTGTGAATAACTGTGGTTAGTACTTAATGCATAATGCTTAATGACATTACCAGGGATCCTCTCTAAATCTTTGGTTTGGGCCCAGAAATTTCAAGACCTGGGATGGTCCTGAATTGTGGTGGGTAGAAGCAAAGCTTAAAGTAGGCAGGACTGAAGCCACCTGTCATTCACCTAGGGATCTAATTCTTCACTAATTTTCTTCTCAAAGGAAGCAATGAGTAATTTTTGCACTCACTATCTAATTAAAACTACTCACCATGAGGTACTTTGTTGTTGCTGTGTGCCTTCAAGTCATTTCCGACTTGCAGTGACCCTAAGATGAACCTATTACAAGGTTTTCTGGGGCTGAGAGTGTGGGATACAAGGTCACCTAGTGGATTTCTATGGCCGAATGAGGAATCAAACCCTGGTCTCCAAGGTCATAGTCTAATGCTCAAACCACCACATCACACTGGCTGTCACCACAAGAAACTTACCTCAGGGCAAATACCATTCACCTGGAGTGCATTAACCCCATCCATGTGTTTGAGGAGGCTCTGAGCAATGCATCTAGGTGGCGAATGCTGCACCAGTTTCTTGCTTTTGCTAAGCAGTATGGCCTTAACTTCAGATCGGTTTTTGTATTAGTAATAAATTAGTATTACCCGCTGTAGCTGATGCTTTCTGACTCTCTGCTATCTTTTGTGCGAGTTTGCAGTTGTCAAAATGAATAATATACAGCATCAATTTAAAACCTCCTTTTCACTGTGCTCAGCTGTAATAGTTTCACTCTATCTCAATTCTGTGGGTTGCTATTATATTCCAGGCTGTTTTAAATTCCTTAAGACCTCCACAAAAGCATCAATTATAAATTGTAAGTATTTATTAAAATTCTGCTTAAGACAAAGAATGCTGTCCCTGCGGGAAGATGATTTTCTGCCTTTCTCTTGCAGACTGAATTCAGAAGAGGCTCAGCAGGCTGGGTTTCCTATGTGAGAAAGGAGATGGTGTGAAGACTCACTGGTGGGATGACATGGAGAACTGAACCTTAGCTTCTCCTTTATCAGCATGATGGTTGTGCATCCTGTCCAATGCTACCACTTGGCTAAATCCCATGGCACTTTTGTGGTTTGTTGAATGTGCACTCTGAATGTAAAGGCTTTTTACTCTCTGGTTTGCATCTTCCATACATTACTCTTGAACATGTTTTAACATATCTGGATGACATACTAAACAAACCACTAAGTGAGCGTGACTGGGCAGCATGCCTCTGTATACTGTTTGTAAATCATAACTCATCATTCCTGTGGTATCCTGGCTTACTGCCCTTGAGTAGAGGCAGAGGCATCACTTCTGGGTTGCCAGCTGATGGGGACCACCTACTGCCACCTGGCCTACCCCTAATCCCAACCCTATTTTCCCACACTGTCTGCTTGGTTGAGAGGAAACAAGTCTTCACTGAACTTAACAATCTTATTGAATGCATTGTCAGCAATACAGCAGTCCCACAGCAAGTCCTCCTTGGGAACAGTCCCTCCCTTTCTCTCCTTCCTCTGCAGCCTTGTGCATGAAGGAATGCCTCCCTTCCTGAACAGTGCCACCATTGCTGTCACCTTCATTTTTGATGTAGCTTCCTCCACCCAGCCATCTGCTTGCCCCATTCTCTGTTTGGACTTAAAGCAACAGGGCCCTGTCACACTACATTGTTGTGTAGTGCTATTATTCCACGTTCAACATCCTGTGGCATTCTGGGGATTGTAGTTTACTGAGGCCAAAGAGCTCTCTGGCTGAAAATTCTAAATGCTCCTCCCTAAACTCCCAATCCCAGAATTCCATAGGATGGAACCATGGGAGTTAAAGTGAAATAATAGTGCTAAAAAAAGGGTATAGTGTAAAAGGCCCAGGGACAGGAAGGTGGCCTCAGGTGTCTCCATTACCCCTGGGATGTGGCAGAAGCTCCTGCTGGAGGTTCTTAAACATATTTCTCTCTACTACCACTACCAGTCACCTCAAGAATCACTCTGTGGCTGCCAGTGGCCTGTGCATGCTCAGAAATTCAAAGGCATACAGATACAAAGAACAGGACAGCAGAGTGAAGAGAGGGAGGCAGCAGCAGGACTAGCATCCTTGGCTATGGTGGAAAGCAGGACTGTGGCCACTATTTGCCCCTGGGCTACTGAACATTAAGCCCCTGGTTGATTGCCCTGCTCAGTCAGAGCCCTAGTTGATGCTGACTGATAAGGTAGTAAAAGCTGTTTCAGAGAAGATTTTGATCATGCTATCAATCTGTTTTATTCACTGAATTTTACAAAGGGTTCACATGATGTTGTCATGATGTCGTTCTCCATTTGTGATCCTCCTTGGTCTTACCAGTACTCCTCTTTTCCCTTACTGCAGAAAATCCCTTAAGGAGAAACCAGAGGGAAGAACTACACAGAGTCTTTTGACAGCTCACATGAGGAGCCCTTCATCTGGAAACACCCTAATAGCTCAGTCCTGTCCTGCATTCAGAAGCAGAGTTTGGGAAATTTCTTCTAAGGAACAACCCTTTCTCATTACTCATGAGCATGCTTTGAAAGTAACTAGTTGTTATTATATCCCACAGTATTTAAAAAGTAACAACTTGTGTTACTTGTTGCTTTTACATATTTTTTGCTTTAAAGGAGAAAAACTTTAGATTTCATAAGGCCACCCTGGGCCCCGCATAAGGAGAAAGGTGGGATATAAATTTAATTTTTTTTAAAAAAGAAAATGATTTAAAACTTAAAAACTCACTGCCTCTAAAAGTGCTTTCAAATGCCTGTTAGAACTTGGGAAAGTAACTAGGAAGCATCACTTGTTACACAAGCAAGATGACTGGCTGCCTTTCCACTCATGTTACTTTGAAAATGCGACTTTGTTCCCCCCATAGTTACCAGCCCCCACAGCTCATTGCTTCAGACAATGCTCAGAAGTGAGTCCCATTGACTGAAATGAGTCCGATGTCCATATAAGTAAGCCTAGGACTGTAGCCTAAGTGGGGGGGAGCCCTCCAATCCATCAAATAAAAACAAGAAAGCCCTATTCTGTAGACTGTGGATGGCAGCCAAAACCCACACAGAGCTCCTTGTTTGTTCACCACACACTTCTCGTGTTCAGTAATGAGCCTCTGGTGGAAGTCATTAAAAAAAAAAGCTTGCCCTTCAGTATGCTTCGTCTGAGCTTCCAAAAAAGGAGGGAGAGGGAAGGCAACTAGTCTCCCCAACCTTTTCCTATGCTGTTCGTTTACTGCCTTAAGGAAAATTCAACCTTGGTCAGACAGCAGGCCTACAAATGGAAGGAAAACCTTCCAAGTTCTGTGCGGCCTGTCAGATAGTAGGAATTGGGGCCACTCCACTGAAGCGTGGCCTGCTGGCAATAAAGCATTCCTTTCCTGGTAGTTAATTATATTTTGTTTTACCTGACTAGTCAGAACTACTGTTGCTTACAGCAGCAGTTTGTGCACTAGAACATCAGATAAAAAGTGGAGCCATTCCAGACAATTGCTTAGCACTGTCTATGGAATGAAGTCTCCACTGCTGCACATATGCATTCCACCCTCCTTGAGGTAAAGCCAAGGAATGGGGACAACTGATGCATGCAGAAGATACTTGTGGAGAGACTGGCTCATGGCTTATACAGCGTAAAACAGTATTAGCAGAATTCACGATGGATTTGCTACTATTTTATTAATTCCTGCCTTTCTCTTGGCATGAGAGAATGCATGGGAGGAATGTTAGCTGTTGTTGCAAAGCAGCTTGCAACAATTTCAAACAAAATTCAGTTACAATCTTATTTTCGAGAACTTTTAAAAAAATTAAGGAACAATTTCATTTAAAAAGCACACAATTAAAACAATTTAAAGCACTTTAAAGACATAATTAAAAGGATAAGAGATAAAAGTACAACATAGCACATAGATTACAGGGTGGAAGGGTATTTTCTAAGAGCCAAAGGCTTGCCTAAATAAGATAAGTTACTTTTCAAACAGGGAGGAAAGTTAAGAGCTTGGAGAAGTGTGTGAAGCTTGGATTGCAACATCCAGAAGGTACCAGCCACAGCAGGGAAAAATGGATTCCCTGCACCCAGCAACAATATATTCTCTGGAGTTCTCCTGTTCGTAATCAAGTGTATTTTGGGTGTCTGGCTATTGAATCAAGAACCATTAGCTTTACAGAAGACCTGTTCCTGCTACAGATGAGAATTGCTAGTACTGGTCTATTGATAAGGATCAACTGAGCTGCCTACATTTTTGGACTCTCCTCGGGAGCATAGCTAAAGGGATTTTCATGCTATGGAATCACACTTGAAAATGCAGAATACCACCATACCACTGATTGACATTTGATGTTAGACCATGAGTTCAAAGCTCAACACAGCTAGGAAGTTCAGTGATTTCAGGCAAGAGATAATCTTTTGGCCTCTCCTATCTCACAGAGCTGTTGTGCTGTTACATAAAAAGGCTGGTATGCTATTAGGGACATACACATATGTAAGTCACACAATGCACGAGGGGTGAGTTTTTTGTCATGGCATAACAGACATATTTTTCTGACAGCGGCAGAAGAAGGGATGCATACATAGCAATGTTGTGTGTTGCATTTGCACACTGAAGTTGTGTACTATGCAATGAAGTTGTACATAGCACAATGACACTCGTCATTGATATGTGTTATACTGTCCGTGGGGGTTGTGTAGTGCTGGTATAGCATGCCTCCACATGCAGATATCTGTGCTTTGCTAAGGGGATATTGGGTTGCAACCAAAGTGTGCTTGGAACTCTGAACACTGTAGCAGAGGGAGGTGGAGGATATAAGAGTGTGGAACAAAAATCTGATGACTGGAGAGTTGGACGGGACAGAACGAACAGCTGCTTGCCATCATGACCTGGATCTTCTAGGCTGTGCCAGTAACTTTGGTGGTTACAGGAACCAATTTTCTGCCCCAGGCTGTGGGACTATGAAAATTTCTCCCCCAGTTCAGAAACTGAAAGGGGCCAAAGGTCCAATTTTGGTTCCGAAAAATGGGAATATTAAAATACTCAGGAAACAGAAGTCAGCCTATCAAAAAGGTGAACTGCCACTCCTGAGGTCTAAGAAGAAAATGGGCTATCCTAGGATCCTGGAGTGAGGTCTGAGGGCCGCAGAAACTGCCTCAGGACTGTGTTTGGCCACAGGGCTACACTTAGTCCAACAGGCTCTAGGCACGGCTTGGAAATCTACTATATAAAAGTCAAAGTTTGTATGTTTGTTTGTCTGTATCAGGCAAAGATCTCATGATTGGTTGTATCAGGAGAAGACCTCATATGATTGGCTGCCTGAGAATATTCTATGAAATCCTGGGGTTTGCAGTTCAAGGAGGAGCCTTTAGAATTCTCAGCGAGAGAGCTCTTGGGCCTCAGTTAACTGTGCCTCCTGGTTGCTATGGAGACAAGGCCTAGCAGCAAGGAAGAGGGCAGTGTATTTCCTCAGGATCCTAACCTCCGTATGTTAATAACTCTGAAGACAGATTGGATTGGGGAATATGAGGAAAAGTTAGAGGTACTGGACAAAACAGTTTGGAGAATTAGAGACACAGCATCTCAAATCTTTCTAACAACTATTACCCACGAGAAAATGAAATCCCAGGCAACACCAGGTATATACACTAGTAAGTTAATAAAAATGAATTGGTTGTTCCCCAAGACACATTAAAGCATTCAGCAATGATCTCAGATATTGTTGTCTAGATTATTAATGCCAGCAACATTTGCTGGAATCCTACATCACATTTCATTTAACATAATTTTATGTATACTTAGCTAAGTAACAGAGGTGCTATCACCAGTGGGTGTATGGAGAAGCTAGAAAAGGAAAGGAAAGATGGCTTGGCAAAGCTTGCTTGGACTAGTCCAGAGCACAGACAAACCAGGCCTGCTTTCTTTTTCCCTCACTGGAATAGCTGTGCCCCTTTTAATCTTACTATCATATCCTGACTCCCTCCCCACACTTAATCAAAACCCTGCTTTACCTAAAACCCACAACCTTTGTGGATAAAGGGCAAAGCTTATTAATGGTTACTCCGAAAAGGAATGGATAACCTGTGATAGCATATTATTAAAAAAAAACTGAAGAAAATACTCTGTTGAGGGTATACTTATAGAAAAATAGAATGAAATCTCCATTAAAAGAACTAACAAGGAAAAAAGTATTGAGAATTCAGAAAGATTCAGACAAAATAACACTTTTGCACAGATATTTAAGAATTTTCTTCAAAACACCTCAGTGTTTCCTCAACAGAACTTGAAATGAAAAGGTGTTGGGGGTGATTAGGACTGAAGTTTTGCATGAAAAAAATATTAGCTCTGTTCAGTTCTAAAATAAGTATTCTAAAATGAATGAATGAATGAATGAATTTTGGGCTCACAGTTCTTTAATTCTGCATGCCTGTATCAGGTATCACCTGACGGATCACAAGGTTTTAATAAAAACAAACAAAGTATATCTGACAAGACAGGAAAGCAGTCCAGCCCTGCTCTGTGTATCATTGTATGAATGGGGGGAGGGAAGACAGTAGCAGGATGATCAAATTATTAAATCAAAGGGAAAAACATAACAGGCAAGAGAAAGCTGAATTATTCTATTTATAATGTGATGTGATACTCTGTTGATAGACCTTGAAATTCATTTTTGAAGTATAATGTCATCTTTGGTTTGCAGTTTTCATTACACATAGGATTTTAATCTGACCTTTACGCTACTGGTCATTGATTCTTGCGTTCCACATATGTCAATCGGTGTTCCTCTGTGGGTGCCACCAGAAATTCCCGCAAGGCTGATCCAAAGTTATGAAGGAGGCAAAAAAAGAAAACTCCCACGGCCCAGCATTCTATCCTATCTATAGTCTTGTTTGCTTTGGCCTGGTGTACTGCCCTGTAACATGAACTAATTCTTATATCCTGGGTTCTCTTCTCAGTGTGCACATGCCCTATTTTCTAGATATTTGTAGTATCTGAGTGTCTCTATCCTATGTGTACCAAATATTAGCTCCATAGCTAACATGGAGATAGCTTGGTCATTCTGTGTACACTCAGTGGGGAAAATGTACAAATGTTCAGTTTTCAGATTCCTTCCCCCCGCCAATCTATCTTGTGTTATACATCAGGGCATAGTGCCAAATATCTTACGTTACAACTCTGCTGCCTATCAGATCAAGACTTATAATGGCTCATGATTATTTCCTTGTTGATTCTTCCTGGAAGCACCGGGGCAGCTAGATACCCTTCAAACTAGGGGTTCCAGATATTTACATAGGTACCTTCCTGCCATGTTCGTCATACTCCTACCCATATTCTATTTTTTGTTAAGTTTTTAAAAAGTTTTATTCATAATTCTACCCATGTGTGGTGCATATCAAAACTATCAAAATATACCATGTAAAATGTAATACTCCATATACCATATAAACTTTAATACAGTTTTACTTTATTGATACATTTCAGATGACCCAAATGGTGTCATGTATGTTAAGCAACACTTATTTCATGTGAATCACAAAAAACACTTCATAAGTGAATTTCTGAATGCTGCAGCTCAGTCTGACTTTTTTCCCCCACCCACATGGCCCCATGCCTCTAGTGGAACTTTCTCAGCCCCTGCCTCACAGGCATTCCTCCCATTTTGGCAACCAGTGTAATCAGTGCAATAGCATTTATGGCAGTGCCAAAGCTGGCCGTGGGGCTGCCGGTAGCTCAGAGAGTGGCCAGAAGTGGAAAGGCAGAGCATTCCTCTTCACTTTTGCAACCTAGCTACAAAAGCAGCCCAGAAGTGATAGCTCAGGCCTTGTCAGCTGGTTCCTAGGCAGGAAGACTGAGAGGGCTGAGAGAGGCCAGCAACATTCAAACTCTTTCCCCTTGAAGTTGGATAGAAGAAAGAAAGGCCAAGTGCCCAAAGAAAGGCCCCATAGCCAGAGCCTCTGAATGAGATAACCCTGACCAGCCACACCCCACACCAGTCTGAACTAGACAGCATTCTCCACCAGAGACAGGTGTCTTCTCTGTCAGTGGGCCAGTGAATCTGCTCCGAGTTTTAGTCTGAACTTTAAAAGAGCTAGCAAAGGTGCTGACTCCTGTCCCGCAGATGGGCTCATATATCTTTTACGGTTCAGGCTATAAGCCATAGTGGATGAATGCCCCACTACCACAGAAGCCACCAGCTACCATAGATGTTTCCATAGTTATTTGTATTTCCCTTAGGCCGTTATCTTCTGCTTTTTCAAGTGGTGATCCCACTTGGATTAAGAAGGAAGAGCCCAAGCTTAGCCTCATGTTGACCACAGTCAACTATTTGAGGCGTAGACTTCTGCCAGCACCGGGTGGCAGGGAGGGGGAATCATTAAGGCCTTTTCCACACTACACTCTTATAGCGTGATTATTCCACTTTCAACACCCAATGGAATCCTTGGGTTTGCAGTTTAGGGAGGGGCCTTTGAAGCCCGTCCCTAAACTGCAAACCCCAGGATTCCATAGGATGTTGAAAGCAGAATAATCACGCTATAAGAGTGTAGTGCGGAAATGGCCTAAGTCTTATCCAGTCTAAGGGAGAGAGATCCACCTTTGCAATGATGTCTTAACATATTCTCATTCACTAGGTGACTTAGTCAGTAAAACACAGGAACCTTTTTGCTATATAAATGATTTGATTAAATAGGTACTCTGGTAAAGATTTTGTTACATGAAATTTATAACATCCGTCTCCTCACCACATTTTAAATATTTGTAATCTAATTTTTGTAAGGACATCATTGATTACAGAAGCTTAAATACCATTCCTCCATTAATGAATCCAACTAGATTCTGGAGTCTAATCATTAATTGCTTCTGATTAAAGCTAAGAGAGGAGTCAAGTTCTTCCTTGACGTGAACTAATTTCTATTTTTTTTTAATTTTTAATTTTGGCAAATGATCAAGGGTTGCCACCAAAGTGGAAAAATTCTTACAAGGTCTTTAAAATTAATATTAGAGAGAAGATAAAGTCTAGAGAATATATTCAATCTACTCAAGATGCAACACAGTGATCTGCAATTACCAGAGCTGCTTTTTATTAATATGTTTTCACCTTCTCATTTCCTGCAGATGCAGCTTCTTAAAATAAATGAGGTGATTTTCCTCAATTAGTCTGTTTGTGTTAGTGAGCAAACTACCCTGGGGTGCCAAAGGGGATGGGACTTGATTCAGAATGGGTTTACCTAAAGGCACAGATTGGGGTTCAGTTAAGATCAGGTCTGAATTAGTTCAGTCTTGCCTCCTGTTCTGGAGATGATGATGCTACCAGGAACACAAAAAGATCTGGAGCTCTCCCCACACCATCTTATTAGCAATATTGTTTTCCAGAGGCTGGAAACGTTATTTTTGAGGGTTACAACTTTCAGAATCCCCCACTTAGCTGTGGCTTTTCCAGTTTCTGCCCATTCCCCCAAAACTTAGCAGGCCTCAGCAGAGGGGAAGACAAGGACACATGAAGCAAAAGCTCTGTCTGCAGAACACTGAAGAAAGATCCATTCCAGTCCCAGGAAGAATAGGTGGTGCAGCTGCCCAAATGTTACTGTACTGCAGTTCCTATGATAAATCACCACTAGCCTTCCTGGCTAGGGCTTCTGGGTACTGCAATGCAACTACATCTGGATGGAGTCGACAATCCCCACCCCTGAAGGAAAAATGGTAGTTTCTTAAGGCTCCTAGGGCCAAATGGACCAGGAAACTACATTTCCCAGAAGTCTTAGGAGGCATAAAGCTGCTGCAGGAGGCCAATGAAGGCTAGAGCAACAGCGAGCCTTTGCTATTGCCACTGCTTCATCTAGTGAAGTTTAATCAGGAAAGGGAAAATGACAGCAGAGAGAGTTCAGAGTAAAGCAGTGGCAATACTTAACAGGAGCAGAGACTGAGCTTTATTCTAGTTTAGACTCAGCTTTTAATTAGCTCAGAACGGCCAAACGTGCATACTGCAAACATCTACATTCCAAATTTTGGCCGCATTACTATACATTATCCCCAAATTACTTAGCCATGTTAGAGAGATTATAATTGTTTGTGATTATTAATCCCCTAACATGTGTGTGTTTGCAAAGAGGATTGTTCTGTGCTGTGTAGGCCCAGGTGTTCCTCTCCTGGCAGGCCTTTAGGCTGTTAGTGTACTTTTGATGCTCACCAATCCAAAAAGAATGAGGATGGGGAAGATTTTGCTGCTTCAGAGAACTTCCAGAAGGGAGTGTACCTTGTCTTCTCTCCAAATGCCAGAGGGGCAATTTCAAAACGCTTTTGGCAAAAGCTTTAGAAATACCATTAAAAAAAGTTAAAGTGTTAAAGGAGGTTTGGGCAGTGCTTAAATTCCTATAAACAAACATGTCAGAGAAGCTGGTATTATAACCTCCAAAAGTTCATAGATGAAAACTGGGACACATGTGACCAAGTAACAACACAGCATGGTCCATGTTGTAAAAGTTATTAATGAGGAAGAATACACAAGCTAAGAAAAGCTGCAGTAGTTTACTTTTGCCTGAGCTTGCTGGGGAGAATAAGACTCTGCCCCTCTCCTCTTTTTCCCTCTGCTAAATTGACTGAGTGCAAACTACTATTTTTGCACTTTGAACTCACCCAGCAGCAACTGAAGCAAGTTCAGGAAAGTGGGAGAAAGAGGGAGGGAAGTGGGGTGAGGAGAGAGATGCTGAGATGCCACAAGCTTTATCAGGACAATTCTTGCCAAATTAGAACAGTTGGAGGCTACAAGGTATGGGAGCTTTGCTGCGAAAGCAAATCCTAAACCAGTGGTTCTCAACCTGTGGGTCCCCAGATGTTTTTGGACTTCAGCTCCCAGAAGCCCTGAGCATTGACCATAGTGGATGGGGCTTCTGGGAGCTGAAGTCCACAAACATCTGGGGACCCACAGGTTGAGAACCACTGTCCTAAACTAAGCCAAGATGACTAAAGTGAGGCTGTTGTACTTTGGCCATATCATGAGAAGACTTGACTCATTAGAGAAGACAATAAAGCTTGGTAAGGTAGAAGGCAGTAGGAAAAGAGGAAGACCGTATTACAGACGGATAGAGTCAATCAGGGAAGCCACAGCCCTGAATCTGCAACAACTGAGCAAGACAGTTAAGAGAGAACTTGGAGTTCTTTCATCAAAAGGATCACCATAAGTCGAAGTCAACTTGAGGGGAATTAACAACAAACATAGGAACAAACTGTAGTTGCTGTTGGGAGTGGCAACCTTCGCATGCTTAATTAGCTGGCTAGTTAGTTTGCATGTTTATTGTAGGCATAGAGAGAGAGCCTAGAGAAAACTTCCTGTTTGTTTTGGTCAACACCTCTTCCTCCAGCATCTACGCATTCTTTGTTCTTAAAAAGATTCTCTTGCTGTTTACATCTTCCTTTTGTCTTTGCCTTTTGTCCTGAAAGCATGCTCTGAGATCTCCTAACAGGGATTATTTTCAGCAAGCATGTGAGTGCTTAATTTTCTTCCTACCTTCTTTAACAATTGAACCTGTGTAGACTATGCACAAGATTTTGTGAGTACACTCTTATATTTTAACCAAACTGTTTTTGTGTTTATTTTGAGCTAGATTAAGTGTGTTTGGGGTGGAGTGATAGAAGTGGGACTGGTAATCTGTTCACCTTCTGTTTTTGTGCACTTACTAAGATACTCTGCCGATTGAGAGTCTCATTACCAAAATCTCTCAATTCCCCAACAATTGCTCCACAGTGACAGAAAGAGATCCAACAGATATTATATTCTTTGTGATACAACATGACTTCAGATGCACTTAGCCTAAGATGAGAGTTTGTTTGTTTTTATTAATTATTCCTTCTTGATCCACCAAGGCCCCCCAGGCAATGCACAGTTGAGGTAAACACTTTAGTTTAAATATATTAAATAAGTAACTAAAAACTGAGGAAAAGAACCCAGACAAACAGTATGAAAAACAATTGAAAGACATGGCCCTGTTAGTCTGGATCAGTAAGCAAAGGGACTTTGTAGCACCTTTTGAGTCCAGCTGAGAGAAAGAAGTTGGTAGCATAAGCTTTCATACACTGTGGCTTCTATCATGCTATACTGCAGTGGTTCTCAACCTGTGGGTCCCCAGATGTTCGTGGACTTCAGCTCCCAGAAGCCCCAGCCAATGTGGTCAATGCTCAGGGCTTCTGGGAGCTGAAGTCCACAAACATCTGGGGACCCACAGGTTGAGAACCACTGCTATACTGTTATAGTGCTCTTATTCCACTTTCAACATCCTGTGGAATTCTGGGGTTTGGAGTTTACTGAGGCCCAAGAGCTCCCTGGCTAAGAATTCTAAAGGCCCCTCCCTAAACTGCAAACCCCAGGATTCCACAGGATCTTGAAACTGGAGTAATAATACTATAACAGTGTAGTATGATAAGGCCCTGAGTCTTCATCAGATGCATCTTAGGCTAAGTGTTAAAAACAGCTGGAGAAGAAACTCGCTTGATTCTAAGAGCCAAAAGCCACATGGAACAGCACACAGTCTTCACTGTCTGCCAGAAATTCAAAAGGGGTGAAACAGCCTGCTCTCCCTCTGGAGGGAATTCAACAGTTGGAGCGGTGCTACAGAAAAATCCTTGTCATCACATGTAACCCCAATCCTAGCCTCAGAGGGTGGTGGGACACACACAGTAGGGCCTCCACTGATGACCTTAGATTTCAGGGAGGCTCATATAGGAGGAGGTGGTCTTTCAGATATCCTGAGTTAAGTGTTACATCTCCACTGTGGAGTGGGAGTATCAACAGGTGGGCAAAACAACCTCCCAGAGGTTGCTGGACTGCAACTCCCATCAACTCTAGCCAGAATAGCCAATGATAAGGGAATATGGGATTTGTAGCCAAACAGGATCAGGAGAACCACTCCCTTTGCATTCCTGTCCTATGTGATACAACTGTTTAGAAAGCACCATGCTTTTATATATCTAAAATATATATCTCACTGTGAAAGCACCAGCATCATGAGCATGAGACTACCTGAAAACTGGATATATTTACAGCAAGTGCTGACACTTTTTAAAAACACACACTGTAGTTTAGCTTTTACAAATATTGCAAATATATGACCCAGTAGCACTGTAATGCTAAGTTTCTTCTCTCCCTTTCTTTCTCTCTCTTTGAGAAAGTGCCAGGGATGTCTATATGCCCTCGCTAAAGGTATTGATTCCTACACCTCTGGCATAAACCTTTCCCCAGGTTCAGCACTTTCCTTTTTATGGCTTCCCACATGTGGTTTTTAGATCATGAGTTTAAGACAGTCAGTTATCCAAAAGCACCTATTAAGCTGATGATTATGTTTTATTGCAATCTGTGAATAATTGTGATTGCCAACTGCAAAACATAATAAAATATGGATTCATCATAATATGTTAATGATGTAGAAAAGTTCCTCTGTCTGGGAGAGCCATTTCTGCGCAGTCCTTTCAGCAGTGAGGAGCACATTAGGAAAGCTTCATGAATTGGAGAAAAAGGTGAATCCGTCATGTTCAACGGACTACGGTGAGTCTGTCGTGTTCTGAATAGTGAAATGCCAAGTTAGCATGTCTGACATAGCCCTGACACATAATAGGCCATCCAATCTATAACAGTCTTACCTTCAAGGGGGAAAAAAAAGAAGGAAATCACAATGATATAAAATATCAGCCCTGGAGAAACCTGCCCTGCTGTGTGGATTTATTATTATGTAGTAAGTGAAAGCAGTCTGCAAATCCTCAGAGACATTATGCTTTATTTATTTAATTTATATCCCATCTTTCTCCCACAACCAAGATTTTAAAAGAGGTACAAGTAAAAATACCAGCTGTAGTATTAAAGCACAGTTCAAAAAATTGTAATGTTAAAACATTTTTAAATTAAAAGTAACAGAAAAACACATCAATTTAAAAAAAATAACCCTGCAGCACCTACCCATTAAAAGCTCTGCCCTCAGTGGCTGGCATAAAGCCCCAAGAGGATGCTAACCTATTTATATTGATTCATTCTGCATGCAGTAGCAGCCAGTGGCTCCCATGTCAGTGGGATGGTAAGTCTGTTTCCGTTTTTAGTCTAAAGGCATCCAAGGCATAGTTTACCGTAATGGGTTACATCATCAACTGGACCACTAGTAGAACTCCACAGATGAGAGAGGACAATGGTAGGATACTGTACGTACCCCCTGATACATTAAAGCATAAGGACTTCCATGGATTTTCAGGAGAGGCAGAAAGGAGTGATGTAGTGGTTTAAATGCTGGACTAGGACTCCAGGAAACCAGCATTCAAATCCCTGTCCAGCCCTGGAAATCCACTGAGGGATCTTGAGCAAGTCATACTCCCTTAGTCTCAGAGGAAAGTAATGGCAGATCTCCTCTGAACAAATCTTGCAAAGGAAACCCCAGAATGGGGTTGCCTTAGGGTCATCCAGAAGACACACAACAATGAAAACAAAAGGACTAATACAGAAAGATGACAGCACACAGGTGTTCTGAGGGCTGGCAGTTCTGGCACAAGAGAAGCAAAGGAGAAAGGGCAGAATGAGGAGCAGGAGATGTCCGTGCGTGATTTCCCATGTTCAACAGTGAGGAGAAGCCGATTTCCCACAGACAACTTGTGTGGGGCAAGCAACCTGATGTCTATCAGATGTCTGAGACCACAATACCCATAATCTCTGACCATTGGCCATGCTAGCTAGGGCTGATGGGAATTGTAGTTCAGATTCTACAGCCACCAGATTTCTATCCATGGGTTGTGGGATGTTAGTCAGAAATTCTCAAGGGGAGTTGGGCCTTCTTCTGGAGGTAAAGAAACCAACCACTCTGGTGAAATTTACATGCAAAGAAAGACACTGGAAAGATGAAGCAGGAAGAGGAGTAGCAGGTGAAAGGCAGGCATGAGACCAGGCAGCGATGGAAGTGGGCCCTTCAGCTTGAAGGCCCAAGGGGGACAGCAGCATCTCCCCTGCTCAAAGAGGTCATGAGAAAGACTGAGAAAATGGCCTCAGACAAGAAAGGGTGCTCTTGTTTTAGGCAGACACATTAGTAAAAGGCTTTGGTCTCCACAGGACTGTACAAAGTGGGTGGGAGGCAGCTTCTTTTTCATTTGAAGACTACAGTTAATAGTGAGATCAAAAAAAAAAAAAATCCTTGTATGTTGTAAGATACAGAAGTCTTTCAACTGAATGGCCCAGGGCTTCAACTCCTAATATGACAGGCATTTACAAGTGTAATTGATGGAGCAGTTAACAAGGCTGAAGAACAAAACACCTCACAGGCTTTATTGCAAGTCCCTCGAACTGGCCAAAGGTTTGCTTTACAATCACACAAATTCTTTAGGACTACACAATCACTTCATGTGAAACACACACACACACACACACACACACACACAGATAAGGATAGCTAATTATGGCATTACGAGATGGCAGCTTTTGGCAAGCCAAAGAGGTCTACAATCAGGGCCTCTGTTGTTTCCTCTTCTACTGCACTAACACAAAAGTCATTAAAAAATCTCTACATCTTTCTATCCATATTTCCTCCTACACAGGGCGAAATATACTGCAAGCTATCTTGATGCAACAGTATCTTATTGGACCCAAGACGCTGTTTTTTGCCTACAGAGAAAAGTTTCCCGTCTTATTTAAATGGGGGCTTTGGCTGGGGGTGGTTGCTTCATTCTGCCTAACGGTACGGCAAGGCCTGGCTGATGACATGGGCGTTCTTTTGTCTGTGCAAGCTGCTTCCCCTCTGGAGGCCAACTTGGAAAGGTACATGCCAGGTAGTTCTGTGAATATATCCATCTTATCAACAACAACTGATATTCTAAGAAATATATGTATAAAATATTGTGTGTCTTCAAACATTTCATGGATGAAAACTGAAACACTTGTGCCCAAGCAGCCACAGAGTGTAGTCAAAATAGCAAAAGTTATTAATGAGGAAAAACAGACAAGCTAGGAGAGGCTGCAGCAGTTTTCTTTTGCCGGAGCCTCCTGGGAAGGGCAAGATTCCACACCCTCCTCTCTCCCCATAGAGCTAAATGAATCTCACATCTCTTTCATGTATCATAAGTAGGCTGGCACAGGAAAAAAACTCGTGATTGTCTGAGGCTCCCTGTTATCTGTCAGGTGCTGCTGAGACTATCAGCTTTACAGCTTACAGGCCCCTCCAGCCTGGGTGCTTTAGCTCTACTAGATCAAGTATTAAAACTATGGGCCTTTCCACACTACACCAGAGTTTTCCAAACTTTTCATGTTGGTGACACACTTTTTCAAGATGCATCATTTCACGACACAGTAAATCAGCTTTACTAGCAAACTGGAGGTACCCAGAGGTATATCTAGGGTGGGGAAAGGCATTCCCACCAATCCTGGCCTGCTGCCATTGCCCTCGCCAGGAAAGGCCCCAGCAAGAGTGATGGCAGGGGGAAAGGCAGCCCCCTCACCCCCGGTCCTTGCCCGCTGGTGTCATTCTTGCCAGGGAAAGGCCCCAGCAAGAGAGATAGCAGCGGGCCAGGCTCGGGGAGGGGGGTGTCTTTCTCAGCCAGAGAGGTGACACACGAGCACACTACAGGCAACACATTAATGTGTTGCGACACACCATTTGGAAAGCCTTGCACTACACTGTTCTAGTGCAATTATTCCACTTTCAACATCCTATGGAATCCTGGGGTTTGTACAGTTTAGGGAGGAGCATTTAGAATTCTCAGCCAGAGAGCTCTTTGGCCTCAGTAAACTACAAGTCTCAGGATTCCACAGGATGCTGAAAGTGGAATAAAAGCACTATAACAGTGTAATGTGGAAGGGCCCCCTGTTACATGTCCATTATCGTATCTCCTATTTTGTAGGCACAGGCCATTTTGCACAATGAAACACTGAGCAGTTTTGGCACTTTCTTATGCTTGACATTGTTTCAAACTGATTATTTTCTCTGATTGAATCCTAATGCCTAAGTAACTACAAAGTTTTTTTTTTAAAGATACACATGTGATTCTAGGGTAACCACTTATTCATTGATTAAAAAGAAGAAAAATGGCACCAACAATGGGAAAAACGGGGATATGAATTTATATAAAGGGTCAATATGCTAATTGGTATGGTAGATAACAATATTGAAATCATGATTATAATTCAAATAGAAATACAATGGACTCACCTGTGTCCCATCCACCCATCCAAGTCCAACTTTCTGATAAGCAACTTCAGTCCCCTTTCAAGTCTTTCTCCTTTGATGGCTCCATACGTTTCGACTGAACTTGAACTAGATAGAACTTAAATCAGAATACCTTCTAAGAAGGACCACCCCCAATAGCTGTTCAAACAGACAACTCTCCTCTGTAAAACAGACCACATGGCAACATTTATTTCCCCTCTTATTAGCAATGGTTCTAACCCAATGGGCCCACCAGTCTTTGCTTTGCCCTCTGAAAGCTACTGTCCTCAATAGTTTATCAGTTCTCATCTCTATGCCAACATAACAAATGCCTTCCATTCTGCCAGCATTCTTTTAAATTTTGTGTCCCATGTTAGGTTTTTTGTTAAAATGATACTAATATTTTCACTAGCATCAGTGAGCATGCATACTGCAGCTCCCAGAGGCTACTGTTGCTACAATGGGAGATAGTAGCTGGGGGTACTAGCACCTAAGAAGATTCCTATATTTTGAAATTGGTCCAGACCCCTCATTTCATACAGAACAGAGATAAGCAATGTACTGTTTTCTAGAATTTGATGGATTGCAACTCCCATTAGCCCTAGCCAGCATTATCATTGGTGAGGGTTTGCTCAAGAAGACCTGGAAGGTCACAATATTGGCCATCTATTTTGTAGAATGAATTATTCAATTAATATTCTAACTTTCACCTTGTTCAGGATCCAGAGCAGCTTAGAAGTAGCAGCTGACTTCCTTATATGTTATTATACATCAGTCACCAGGAATGACTGGTGTTCTATGGATGTGGGCTTTTCTAAAACGAGATTTATTTATCAGATGACATTCAACTGTTTTGAAACAGCATGCCCCAGCTGGCTGTTAGGTCTTCCTTTGCTGTCTGTGGAAGACAAGATTTCTAGGAACACATGCAGCTCATGTATTTTTTTTAAAAAAAATGTGTTACAGATCTCAGGAGAACATAGTAACAAGTGTTGTTTAATTGATTGGATTTTTTTTAAAAAAAAATAAATAGATGGAATTTAACAAAAGGTTATGGAATCACAAGTCAAATCTAATCTGAGGAAAATTACATTGCATCTAGTAATCATTATTGCAAAACATTTACTAACAGCATGAGTTTTCTGCTAGAATAACTCATGAGATTAATGTGCAGCCACCTGAACACTGTTGTAAACTACAGTTGCCTAAACAGCAAACACTTGGATATGGCTATTAGCATGCATAGTAATGCACATACGCTCAGCATAGCCTCTGTCCTTTGTTAACAATCACAGGAAATACAAAGATTCCCCTTCTGTGTGTGTACATACCAGATTACCATCTGGACCATCCCATATTTCCTCTCTTCTCTGCAAGTGATAATAGATTAAAACAAACGTTACACATCATCGCCGTGGCTAATGTACTGGCTCAGTGGAAATTCATACCCCCTTCCCCTGTTCCAAATACCTTGATGAAAATATTACATCCATCCCCTGCTCGTAGATTAGTTGGCATGCTAAGAGAGACAAGGCCTCTGAGCTCCTGTGCAGCTTTGTGTTTACAGCTTTTTAATTTATGGCCTGTGAAAAGTTTTATTGGGCTGACTGACAAGGCCTGCGAGACTGAAGTTTCCTACTTTGCACGCTGAAGGATTTAACAAGCATTTGTAGGCTCAGGGAAAGGGATTCCAAAAACTTGCTTTCAAAAATGGCTTGGGTGAATGCTGTGCCTCTTTGCATTGCACCAGCAGTACAGTGTAAAGATACGACTTTCAAATGATTACAGTTGATTCAAGTGACCTTTTTTTTGGCAAGCATATCTTTAATATTTTCTACACTACATCTTTATTTGGTGGAAGACAGACCACTCCTTCTGCTCAAGCTGGGCCATGATATTTTGCTGTCTGAGGTGGAAAAATGAATTCCCACCCACCTAATCCCACTGCTTGATAGTTGAGAGTAGTCTTGTCATTTTGGCCATTTTCACACTAGACAGTTATAGTGCTATTATTCCACTTTCAACATCCTATGGAATCCTTGAGGCCCCTCCCTAAACTGCAAACCGCAGGATTCCATAAGATGTTGAAAGTGGAATAATAGCACTATAACAATCTGGTACGGAAATGGCCTTTTTTACATAAGATAGAAAGATCAACTAAGCATGCTCCTCCATCCCTGTGAATGAAAATGCAATACTGAAAATTAAATAACAAACAATTGGCTACCCTTTCATGATACTGCACCCTAGCTGCTTGGGACAGCCACCTCACCCTCCCCAATGGTAGGGTTGGCCTGTTTACAACATTGGTGGAAGGATGACCCAATAAGTCCAGCACTAGGGCATCTCAAAGTTTATATTGGTGTAATTAGTTGCAGATTTCAGCTTCAGCCTCACCATATTCTCCCATGTTTTAGAGATGAAAAGTGGAACAAACGTGGTCAAGCAACATCAGGGTATGGTCAAGATACCAGAAGTTAATAATTAGGAAGAACAGACAAGCTAGGAGGGGTGCCAACAATTTGCTTTTACCTGAACTTTTTGGAAAGAGCAAGATTCCACCCCCATCTCTTCTCTCCCCACACTGAGTCAATTGAATACAAACTACCTTTTTCACTTTGGATTCAGTTTGCAGCAGTTGAAGCAAGCTGAGGACGAAAGGGGAAAAGCCAATGAGAAGACAGAAACTGGGAGAGAAGCAGCTGAAAAAGAGGGATGATAGAAGAGTATTCAGGACTGTCACTGCCAAATTGGGACAGTTGGGATATACGCATCACAAACACAAACACAAATAGCAATGGAGAGTGAATGTAGAACAGCGACTACTACATACTCCTTAGCAATTCTATTGCCACCCCTCTCTCAGCTTTTCATGGAAGGCCCTGCTCAACAGGCAACCTCAGTGTGAACATCAGGATGGCATCACATGGGGTAAATGTCAAGACTGAGCAATCTAGATTGTCTTTTATTAGAGCCCTGAGATCCACCAATTGGTGTTGAATGTAAAAGAATAATTCAGGAATCAGAAATGGGATATGCCAAGAAATAAGGAATAGGGTCCCTGTGACTATAGTGTTTTACCTAGGAAGCTATGCTCAGTCCTAGATCCAAGGTCACTTTCACGTAAAAATCCACT
Organism: Iguana delicatissima; assembly: GCA_948472985.1. Lineage (NCBI taxonomy): Eukaryota > Metazoa > Chordata > Lepidosauria > Squamata > Iguanidae > Iguana > Iguana delicatissima. Next base: position 31,052 of record CAOKZL010003378.1, on the reverse strand, counting down.
CCTGGGCTCCCACTCAGCATTTCTTTTTCAGCAAGCTAAAGTAGAGGGTCTGGGGAGCAGAACTCCTTAACTCCTTATTCTGATTAGACAGCTGGTAGTCAGGATCCAAGGCTGGTCTGAGACATTTGCTGCCTGAGATAAAGGATAAGATGTTGTCATCCATCTTCTGCCCATGTACAAAACCTAACTTATCTGGAAGTGGAATTTTACTTAGAATCAGAGAATCATAGGCCATTTCTGCACTAGATTGCTATAGGGCTATTATTCTACTTTCAACATTCTGTGGAATCCTGGCATTTGCAGTTATGGAGGCCCAGGATTCCATAGGATGTTGAAAGTAGAATAATAGCCCTATAGCAATCTAGTGCGGAAATCGCCATAAGTTAGGCCCTTTCCACAGCTTACCTCCATCCGGCATGGTTGCACAGGGATCATGTGAGACACTCACATCCCCTCTGCTCTGTCTCCGCAGCAGTTGCCTGCCGGCTGGCCAGCAGCATGAGGACTCCGCCTCTTCCTTCCTTCTGTAGTGCAGCCGGGTATTTTTCCAGGCTGTGCTGTGGGAGGAAGCGTGAGGGCCGTGGCTCCAGAGGCTCTGCACGGATGGTAAGTGTACGTGGGGCCCCGGAGCGATGTGCGATCATGCATCATTTTTGGCCAAAAGCTGAAAATGATATATTGCACGATCAGCGCCTGCTGGCCCCGGCAGCATTGCGCGATTGCGAAGACGTCATGTGAAATGCTCCTCACAATTGCGCGATACTCTGGAGGCCCTTTTGCATGACAAATGCCATGCAAAAAGGGCCTTAGAAGAGACCACAAGGGCCATTCAGTCCAACTCCCTACCATGCAGGAATACATTATCAGAGTACTCCTGACAGATTGCCATCTAGCCTCTTTTTTTAAAAAACTTTTTAAAAACTTCCAAAGAAGAAGACTTCACCACACTCTGAGGCAGAGTATCCCAGTGTCCAACAGCTCTTACCATTACAAAGTTCTTCCTGACGTTTAAGTGGAATCTCTTTTCTTGTAGTTTGAATTCATTGCTTCATGTCCTAGTCTCTACAGCCACAGAAAGCAAGCTCGTACCATCTCCAATATCACATCTTTTCAAATATTTAAACCTGGCTATCATGTCACTTCTTAGCCTTTTCTTCACTGCTACCAATGGCATTAGAGTTGCCCACGCTAACCCAGGAATAACCAATTGGATTAGAGGCTGTTGGGAAAACCATGTGGCAGTCATAGCCAGCAACTCTGGAACTGTTTTTAAGGTGAGAGTGGGGCTAAAGATGGGCAGGCCATGATGAATTTTGTGTACTTGCTATTTACAAAATAGTAAAAACACAGAATGCAGTGAACAATAATATAAATAATAATGCTACCAACTAAAGCAGTTAACGGTGTGACTAACATAAAGATAATGACCACATAATAAATGAAATATTATGAGATTGTTTTAGGCCTAAAATTAACATATTGAGAAAAGGGTAAAATATAAGACCTTATTAAGCAAATGCAGACTTACTATAAACCTGGAAGTTCTGCGGATAAAACTGCACAGGAGTTTTTGTGGTTATGATCCTTGGTGCCTGATCATTTCAGGGAGGGGCTCAGTCCCTCCAGCCTAGCCTTAGGAGGGGCTCAAACCCTTCTTGCCCCCTCCCCTTCTTTGGTCCATGCCTGCGGCTCTCCTCTTCTAAGGTTTCTATTTCTGCCAACTTGAAGTAGCTGCTTCACTGTGGCTAATGGAATGGCCAGTTCTAAACTTCCATCCACTTCCCCTCCCCACTCTGATGTAAGCCATTCTATGTTACTTCCAGACACAAAACATAAGTGTAGTGCCAGAAGGTATAAATAATGCCATCCAGAGGAGCTAAGATCAGAGCCACAGTCATAACACTAGTATCTCCCTGCTTTCCTTTAGAAAACAGGGCTGAGAAATGTACCTTTTTTGAATGGATGACAGCTATCAGAATGCTGACTGGGGGATTCTGGGAGCTGCAAACTGGAAAATAACAGTTCCAAGCTCTATGAGAAACCACTGGAGATTTTCAAAAAGCCAAGTGTAAGTTTGCAAGCATGGACATTTCCACCCTACACTGTTATAGTGCTGTTATTCCACTTTCAACAGCTTATGGAATCCTGGGATCTGAAGTTTAGGGAGGGGCATTTAGAATTCTCACCAGAGAGCTCCTTGGCCTCAGCAAACTACAAACTCCAGAATTCCACAAGATGTTGAAAGGGGAATAATAGCACTATAACAGTATAGGGCGGAAATGGCCATGGTGCAGTGGGTTGAATAGGAGTGTTGGACTGCAGCTTCAGGAGAATAGGGTTCAAATCCCTGTGCAGCCAGGGAAACCCATTAGATGACCTTGAGCAAGTCATACTCTCTCTGCCAAGAAAAATCATGATAGGCTTGCTTTAGAGTTACTTGGCCTTTCTGGCCTATTGTGCTGTTATTCCACTTTCAACATCCTGTGGAATTCTGGGATTGTTAGTTTACTGAAGCCAAAGAGCTCTCCGGCTGAGAATTCCAAATACCCCTCCCGAAACCACAAATCCCAGGATTCCATAGGATGTTGAAAACAGAATAATAGCACTATAATAGTGTAGTGTGGAAAGGCCCACTATAACTTGGAAATGACTTGAAAGTACACAACAACAATGTTTGCCAAAGTCTGTGGCAGAGAAAGGCTGAGAGATAATCCAAACTCCAATGGCCATTCCCCTCTCCCTCTCTTAATTATACCTCTACTTCTGTTCGTTTCTTGCCATTATACTAGGTATGAACAGGCAGCAATTTTATTGCACATTAACTCTTGACTTCTTGCTAACAAAAGCCAGAGGAGCAACAGAACAATTTAAGCAAAATCATAATGACTGCTTGCCTTCTTCTTCTCAGGAGCCTTTTGCTGTGAAAGAAAAGGAAAGGAACCAAACAACAACTCTGCCCACTTCCCAAAATAACAAGCAAGAAAATTACTTTTGTCTGTTGTGGGAATAGAATGTATGGTAACCTTTAAAATGCTTCTTCCTATCAGTATTTTTCAGGCTGAAGACCTTGAGTTCTCAGGGGAGGTTAACAAATGTTACACAGGTATTTGTTTGGAGCTTAACAACAGCTGACGTCTGCATATGAAAATCCTTCTACAGGACAGACAGACAGACATACGACACCCTAGTGATTAAAACAGTAGCTAATACCAGTAGCTGCAGTGCTATTCTTTATGCACAAGTGAATTATAAAATGTGAAACATAAATGAGAAACTGCAAAGACCAGTTCTCAATATTTTCAAGTCAGCAGGTGAAAGTGCCTTGAGGTTCATAGCTTAAGAAACCTTGTTTGCATACAAATGAGTTTTATTTATTTGTTTGTTTGTTTAGGGGATTTACAGCCTGCTTCAGCCTAAGCTCCTGAAGCAGCTAGTGTGATAAAAAAAATTATATAATCAGCCAATAAAACAACCCATCATTTAAAAAACCCAAGCAAAATCAAATCATAAAACAACATGAGCCAACAGTCCACAGTAGCGCATCATTAAAGCACATATACAGACAACAACTAAAACCCCCCCAAAATGTTCTAGAACATAACCAGCCATTAATTTTCTGTCCACTTCATAGGATTCAGAAACAAAAGCCTTTCTTTTAAAATGGAACAAAATGCTATTTGCCACCCTGTTAAAGGTCAGGTATAAGGTAAAAAGGAAGGTTGTCAATATTCATTGGCAGTGTGCCAAGGTGGTGGAAAAGAGCCAGTGGGGTGTAGTGGTTTGAGCATTGGGCTAAGGCCATTTCTGCACTCGAGTGTTATAGTGCTATTATTTCACTTTCAACATCCTGTGGAATCCTGGGGTTTGTAGTTCACTGAGGCCGAAGGCTCTCTGGCTGAGAATTCTAAAGGCCCCTCCCTAAATGGCAAACCCCAGGATTCCATAGGATGTTGAAAGTGGAATAATAGCACTAGAACACTCTAGTGCAGAAATGGCCTAAGATTCTGCAGATAAAGGTGCAAAGTCCTGCTAAGCCATGCAGAATAAGGACCACATTTTTCAAAAAATGACCAGGCATTACATACATTGTGTACAGTATTAAGGGCAAAAATACCTAAGTCTAAATCCTGTTCTTAGTCTTGGCTAGAGTAGATCCATTAAATTATTGGGATTTACCTACATGTTGACTTCTTATTCCTATATGCCTTCAAATCATTTCCACCCTACGGTGACTCTATGGTGAGCCCTATCATGGGGTTTTCTTGGCCAGATTTGTTCAGAGGATTGCCTTTATTTTCCTCTTGAGATGCAAAGAGCACAACTTCTGCAAGGTCACCCCATGGATTTCCATGGTTGAGCAGGGATTTGAACCCTGGTCTCCAAAGTCATGTTCCAACACTCAAACCACTACAGTATGCTGGCTGTCTACATGTTGACTTGCCATTTTATGATTGACTGAATCTACGCTACTTGGGACTAACCAACAGGATGCCAGCCTTAAACATACTGGCTGGAATCTTGTGGGTGCCCTGTGCTAGCAGCTGGGCTTATTCCAAGGTTGTGCTGTGGTGGTGAGGGAAAACAGGCAAAATCTGCTGGCTGTGAGCAGTCTGTGTCTCCAAGGCCTTGCTTCCTTCATGACCATGGCATCCACAACCTTTTTCTCTTGCTGCCATTGCCTCTGCCATATTGTCACAGTTATGTCACTTTTGTGTACCAATAGGGTTCAGGCCATGGCCCTCCATTTGTAGGCTGGAGTAATACAACCTACGAAAAGCTTTACCACTTGGTTTTGCTGATTGTGTATAAACAAGCAGACAGTTGCATGAATTCTAGGTTATTCATAGTTGTCTTACTGCCAGTATTCCCTGCCTCATGTTGTCTGTGCGCTATGCAAAGATTAAGAAAACAACACAGATCCTGCTTACAATCTAGTAGACAAACCTCTCAAATGAAAAACAAAATGGAAAATCAATAGAGCTGAATCAGGAGAACAAGCAAATTTAGACACTGAATTCTTCATAGTTAACAAAAACATTCAATGACCAGATGGATTGATTACTGAGGGAAAAGAGCCCAGTGGTGTCAGTCAAGTTGTGGAATGAGCCATGCTTTCTAATCTTTTCCTGAGTTTCCGTAGGTGGGACGGCTGTTAACAGCTGACAGTTCAAATCAAAGACAGAAGTTCAAATGATGCTTGCTCCTACCCAAACTGAAGGGAGAAGGGGGAGACAGACAGAGACATAGAGAGAGAGTCTGTCTATCTGACCTACTTTTCAGAAGTTCAGTACACTAGTTAGCATGACTTGCTGCTGTCTAGTGTCCCCACACCCCCATTTTTTCAGCTTTCTGTTATTCTAGTCCTTTAACCTCTATTCCTTTAACCTCAGCAAGATCACTGAATTATTAAGCTTATAATTAAGCTTATAATAAACAGGCAAGATAGACCAGGAAGTGCAAGAGAGAGATCCATACCTGCCCAACTGTTTATTCGGGTAGGTGGCTTTCGTAATCACAAGTTCAGTTTTGTTCCCTGATTCAAAGTTGGGCTACTGACAAATAAGCTGAGACATCTGTGTTTAAACTTCAGTATCCAACTGTACCTTGAATCTGTGTCTCAAAGGATATTTTAGATCTAGCTGTGGTATTCTACTATAAGAGCAATTCATTCAGACAATAAGGAAATATCAAATGTGAGGCTTCCTTCTAATAACTAAGTAAGTAAGTAAGAGTAACAGCATTTGTTTACTAAATACCTCATCATTAAAAGGGCCTGGTAGTTTCCTTACAGAGCAACTGTAAAGAGTCGGTAGATTGGGGCTTGTGACATCTAAGTTCAACTCCTCCCTGTTGCTGTTTGCCTTCAAGTCATTTCCAATTTAAGGTGACCATAAAGTGAACCATGGCAAGATTTGTTCAGAACGGGATTGTTCTTGTCTTCCTCTGAAGCTGAGAGAGTGTGACTTACCCAAGGCCACCCAGTGGGTTACCATGGCTGAGGGAGGATTTGAATCCTGGTCACCAGAGTTGTTGTCTAATGCTCAAACCACTACACCATGCTGGTTCTGAACTCCTCTCCCAACTCCTCACTGAACTCATTGGGTGACTGTGGGTCAACAATGGCTTATTATGAGGAAGAAGCCATCCCCAAAAGTGGAGAATAGAGCACATTAGACCAAAGCACAGGATACAACTGCAAATAATAAAGGAACAATAAAGGAACAAATCTATTCCGAATCAACACGTGTTGAGTCAAATGGAAATTACTCCTAGTTCAGCGTATGCAAGATCATAGCCTGACTTGCTGTTTTGGTCAATCTATTAAAAGCCACTTAGTTACTCAAAAACATTAACCACATTTTAATATGCTGAAAGCCGACTTATCGAAGCAGACATACATATACAAAAGCGACATGTTTTCCTTATGCAATAAAGCAGTTTCTTCATGAAGTAACAGTTGGATACATTTCATTTGCAACCCAGAGTATCATAGAAGTGAGCTATCATTATTGCCCCACTTAAAATATTCTCTTCTCTCACCAAATGATTTCTCCTGTAATTGATGTCATAAAGAATATCTATGTTAAGTTGTCTTCATTTCCCCAGGTTTCAATCCTTATGATGATCAATTATTTATATACAGACTAGATGAAAGGCAAGATTGTAATGACCTGGAGGGATTTAATAGCGACATCATAAATCTTGAGAGCAGAACTCAAGAGGGTGATATTAACGAAATCCAGGGCTGGTCCAAGGTATTTCACTGTCTTTAGAGGAAGCCACTGAACTGCCTACAGACATTCTCTGCCTGTTGTCTCAAAACAGACAGGTTGCTGGTGCATTTTTACTCTGATCTTAAAAAAAGAAAGAAAGTGTGGGGGTTGGACATCCAGTTCATTAAGCTTTCTCTCAAATATAGAGTATTTTCCCTGTCCCATGTGACATCAGTTAATCTCTCTCATAGGAGGACTTCCCTTTTTAAAGTTACACTTGGTTCTGTACCACTCCATTTTCAACATGAGAAGGAAAAAGGGCATAATTACTAATAGATTCTGTCCCTGATCTTACATTTCCTAGTTGTGTAAAATAGGGGTGGACAACTGTGGGAAGCTAGGAGGCCACGTTAGCCCTTCAGGAGAACTTGGGAGGCTGCACCCCCTTCATGCCCCCCCAAAAAACCCTCAAAAATGTTGTTCCCTGACACTCTCTTGGGGGCATAGAGGCATTTTTGCCATGTTTTAAGGCTTTCTTGGACAATTTTAGGCTGAGGAGAGGACATTTTATAACAAGTAGTGAGTGGAAGTCACATCCTGTTCACTTCTTGTTTCGAAAAAGGATTTTCATGGACCTAAATTGACTGGGGGAAGGAAGCATGTTGAAAATGCCCCCATGTCCCCAACAGGGCATTGGAGGGCCTTTTGATCATTTTTCTTTTTATCTGAAAGACCCCGAAGGCCAAAAAGAAACCCAGCCCTGGGAACCTAAATGTGGCCCATGGGCCTCACTTTACTGAGTGCTTTTTAAAGTTAAAAGAGTTTTCATGCATGATGCTTAAAGTGGTTCATTCTGTGTCTAATACAAACAAGGACTGTGCAACCACTTTGAGTGTGTGTGTGTGTGTGTATCTTAAAGTTGCCTGTCTGACTTATGCAATCCCATGAATTTCATAGGGTTTTCTTAGGCAGAGAATATTCAGAGGTGATTTTGTCTGTCCATTCCTCTGAAATACAGCCGACAGCACTTGGCATTAGTTGACTGTGTCCCATCTAAGCACTAAACAGTACTTGCTTGAGCTTCTAAGATCAGACAGGATCTGATGCCTTTAAGGCTATCACAAATCTCACATTCCAGAATGACTCAGGGTGATTTGGGCTGATTCAGGTCAGGCCAAAAAGGTGTCAGAGCAGACTGGTTTGTGAATCTGAACACATTTGCGAATCTGAAGTGATTAGGACCAAATAGGACCAACGGAGGTGGCAAACATATGTCTGCACAGCATATGTGTGTGTGTATCAGCTGCACACACAAAGGCCACAATCCTGTATGGCTCAGTGCAGCATAGTAGGTTTGCATGTGGACATATATTAGGCTGAGCCATATACCACCCCTGATTCACTGAGCAGCTCCTGAAGCCCCCTGCATGGCCTGCTTCATAGGGTGCCAGCAGTATTGGAGACATGCCTGGCTATGTCCCTGAACCCAGATGTGAAATGATTACAGCATTTCACCAGGGACCTCCAGAGGACCCTGGCAAATCTTAGCACTGATGTCATCATTTTGTGTCTAGCTTTGGGAACATACCAGACACTTCTCTGATCCTGTCCACTCCCCACAAAGCATGGAATGCCCATGCAGAGACTTCAGAGCCAGTTCAGTAAGTTTTTTTGGGGGGAGGGGGGTGCTTTGAGGACTGGGGGGTGGAATGAAGGGAATACCAACCCCTGCAGTCTCCAAAAAGGACACATAAAAGAAACTTAAGTGTATGTAACAACATGCCAGCCAGAGTCTCTTAGTACACACGCAGCAGTCATACCTTACAGACCCTGAACTGCAGAAAGGAACATGAACTGGCAAGACTGAACACTCAACTGACTACATATGCTTTATAAATGGCTGAGACCCTAAATCAAGGAAATGGGATACAACTTTACAATCACAAAGCGACATGATGATTGTGCAGTCGTGAAATGCTACAGTGCCAACTGAATGTGTTAAACAAATGTGAAATGCATTATTGCAAGATACAATGCACATCCACAGATACAATGCCAACACATGTGGAATGGCACTGCCTGCACAATTTTGCTTCTGCACCCTTCACCTGTATACAAGTTTCTGCATTAGACAAAAATGGCCAACTGCTTCTATAGGGGAAACTTACACACATGTGAGTCACCTACAGGATGCAGCCAAAGTGAGATCAGCACCTGAAATAGTATTAGTCTAGGACTGGAAAGCCGGTAAGGATAGAGCAGAGCAGATAAAGCACAATCTAGGAAATCTGAGGAGCTCTCTCTCTTTCTCTCTTTGAGTCTCTCAGCACAAGGTGAATTCCCTCCAGCATTCCCAGCATAGGCAACCAGTACTGCAGCTGGTCACCATGGGCAAAGCAGTTTTCATGGTTCTGCCCAAGTATGTCACTGGAGATGCCCTCTCCAGCTATCGTATTGCAGAGGGACAACCTAGGTGAAGTTCTTCAATTCTACTTGGCATGTACAGTTCTGTCATGCTAGATCTCACTATGGTTCTCTGAGTTGTACCCCAAATCTTGCTGTGACTTTAGTCCATAATAGATTACAAGCCATTCATGTGTTTTTTCCCCATGTTCATTTTTCCAGAGTTTTGTGTAGATATTTCAAGCATATACATATTTGGTACATATTTCCCTATTGATAAAAGGTTGTATGTGAGCACTTTAAAAATGCATATACTTTTTAATGTATATTTTTTAAATGCACTTTTACATACATATGTATGTTACTGCACAAATTATATCATAAATGCAGAAATCTACAGATTTCCCACTGCAAATTGTGTTGAAGTCTACATCCAGTTCTGGGAGCTGCAAACTGGGATACATAAAATGCTAATCTCAACAAATTCCTTATCTGCTCCTAACTTCTCCACATTTCATATTAAATTCCAGATTTATGGGGACTAAGAGAGATAAGAATCACTGCAAACAAATGCATTTTTGGTTATACCATATTGTTTGGTCAACACAACACCCACAAAGGAATCTGAGATGCAGACCAGTCTTATGAGTAGAGGACTGACAAGCTCCAAACTTCTGCTGTAACACCAACCCAACATAACTCTCAGTGTGCTCACGTGTGAACCTATCATTCCAAATACAAAAATATTTGAAAGGGGCCACAGAAATAGTGGCAGAGAAACGGGGAGAAAAAATGCCTGGCATCATAATTGGGAATATAAAGACACTATTGTCAAGATACACAGCAACAAGTCCCCTGTCATTTCCCATTTCATGCAACACGAACACAACATCTTTCCTTTCAGACTGCTAGACAGTAATCTAACATACCTCCTTATTTGAGACAATAAAAGTTATCTGAAGAGGGATGCCTTGACTGGGGGTGTTTTGTCCTGTATTGTAAGTAATACAGAACAGAGTAATGAATGGTGTTTAAGGCAGCTCAATCACGTGAGAAGCCAGCACGTCAGAGGGAATTTCAGTTCTTGTACTGCACTGTCCTCACATGTTGGCCTGTTGATTTCTCAAGGCCAGCTGCCCTTCCGCACATTTTTATTAAGGAGATTTCTTTGCCCAGGGATGATAGATATGATGATATACCCAGTCCTATGAAAATCAACATCACACAAGGAATGCCTGCTCACTCATCCGTCAAGGCTATTGCTTTCTGCTTCCACCCATTCTCTGCCCACTGCTTACTCTGCTACTTTCCTCCTTTCTCTGCTGCCTCCACCACTTGCCAGGCCTGCTTGTCTGCCACCTAAGTAGCTGCTCCTTCAGTGTGGGAAGTCTAGACGGAGCTAGTGGCTCACTTTCTGCCATTTGGCATAGCCATTGGGGGAACTGAGCCTGCATGCCAAGAATATTTCTCTCTTGCAGCTTGTTAGTTGTCTGGAGGACTCTTTCTCTCCCTGAGTGCCTCATCTAGCACCAGCCTTCTTGCTCTGGCAGCCTACCAGCTTCCTGCTTTTGACTGTCTTCCCACTCTACGGCTGACTGCCCACCCTGTCTGCTCTCTGTCGAGAGATCTTCTGTAAGGGCACTAGTATGCTTTCTGTCACTTAGCTGAGTTATTCCCACTCACCATAAAGGTGACTTTGCCCACCTGGCAGGATGGTGCTTTTATTACAATGAAGGGTCAGAATACATCTCTGTGCCTCTTTGTCCACATTAATGATCCCTTGGAGCAAATAACCTTGCTAGAGAGAATGGATAGCTCCCCATTTGCTGCCCAAGCAAGAAGCTCTCTCTCTCCTTCAGAGACACTGTGCCCATCTGCCTGCTTGCCTCTGCTAACCCGTCACTTAGGAATCTCTGCACATTTCTCTGATCCCAACAGTTACAAGTGGCATTGGCTCACTCAAGTAAAGGAAGCCAGCCTTAATAACATGGATGCTGCTATGAAATTATAGATAGTATGACATTAAAAGGAGAGCTAGTGTAGTATGGTGGTGTTAGACTAGGACTCTGGGAAACCAGGGTTCAAATCACTGCTCATCTGTGGTGACCTTGAGCAAGCCTCACACTCTCAGCCTCAGAGAAAAGGCAATGGCAAGCCTCCTCTGAATAATTCTTGCCAAGAAACCCTTTTGATAAGATCACGATAAGTGAGAGTTAGCTTGAAGGCACATAACAATGACAGTTAACTGGGACAGTACAGTACAATATTTTATATAAGGCACATGGTGAAGTAAGGATGGGACTAGGAGACCTGAAATTCCAGGTGACCATTCAGCTCATCCTCTTCAGTTCTCTATTTAAAAAGTCTTAAAGTGGTTTCTATCCACTGGAACTCATCATCCCCTGAGCCGATCTTTCTGAAATTTGGCAGGTTATTTACCTAAGAACATCTCTAGGATGTATACCATTTTCAAACAAACCTGCTGAAGTGGGAAAGAGAAGCAAATCAGTCCCATCTACCTCAAATCTTAAACTCCCCTCCCACAAAAAACTGCTACATCCAAACTTCTGAAACTTCTCAGGCATCTTATTTAAAGGTATCTGTCATTATTCTCACAAAAATGACCCATAAGAAACCTAGGCAGATAAAAGTATCTCACTTTTTTCTATATCATTCAGATAGAAAAACTACTCCTATGCAAAAGTGCCCGTACTTATTCATCTGAATTATACCAACCTTAATACCTTCGGAAGAGATAAAAAAGTTAATTGAAGTCCTGTTGTTTAAAAGAAAAATGTAAGGGCAAGCGTTATTAAAAGCCCTGTAACTATGTGCCTGAAATTTGGCAGGCATAATCCTCTCCAAATGGGGTACCACCTCTGCAAAGTGTATTAAATTAAATAAATAAAAATAATGTCATTAGCATTTTAGTGATTTCTAAAAGTAGAAAATGGGAAGCACAAACATTTATATTGCTGAATCTCAACTTGGGTTCCATATCAAAGTTGAACCCAATAGCCTCCAAATTAGTTTAAGCAGAGCGTAAAATACAAAATGTATGGTCACTGCATACCTTTGGCACACTCTTTTCCAAAATTCAGCCCCCTACCATGGTGCAGGTCTGCACTGGCACCAGAAAAGTCCTTTTCTTTTAAAACCTCCCACCATGGGGACTGGGGTTGTGTGTTCTAATCCAGGTACAGATATACACACTTCCCTTTGAAGGAATAAGAAAGAAATCTTAAACTGCATGCTATATATTTAGTCTATCATGTAGTTTAACCTTTGGTTAAAATAGATAATCACTCATAAACAGGTCAGACGTTAATAATTTTGCTACAGTAGAGCTTATATATTTACATGAAGATCAGAGTTACCGTATGAGGTATACGTACAGCACCCAAACTTAATTAATAAAATGAATAAAACCCTGAATCTGGGAAGGTTATTGTGAAGAGTCAATTTAACAGTCCCATTTTAAGTGTTACACCAACATGTGGTATCTACAGATGTTCATGCCATACTTTTTTATGAAAGAACTTAATATATATTCTTATTATTAATGTTAATGTTAAAATAGTGCTAGCATGTTAATTATATGCTAGCACTATTTTAACTTGTCTTCAGAAAACTCACCAAATCATGTCATCAGTCCAGTTCCCTGGTACACGTGGATGAAAATTACTAAATGCTCTAATGCGGTGCCATTTGTGATGAAGTGTGACATCAAGCAAAATATTACACATTTGAAAAGCATACAGGACAATACACATTTAAAATTGTTAAAAGTTCTGTGAGATGCTGCAACACATACAGTAAAACGTTAATATAATCAAATTAAAATGAACCATTTTAAAAAGAAAAGAAAGAGTGCATCTCCTCAGGAATCTGATTGGAATTAGCCAGAGAGGGATTTTCACATGAACATCTGAACTGCAGAGGAAGAACCAACAATGGTATAATTCCAGTAAGTTTCGTACATTACTATTAATAGGCTGCATGTTAGCCAAAAATTTTATTAGTCATATTAGTCCTGCCAAATAAGAAACATATGTAAGTGAAACAATACACAGGGAGAAACAGAGCTTGGAAAGGAGCCCTAGTTAGCAAGGCCAAGGGCCATACTGGCTAAGGGATCCAGGGAATTATAATCCAAAAAAAGGAATGTTTCCAAGATCTGAGAAGACCCACAGACATTATCCCAAGGTCTTTGGAAGATGGCAAGATAAAATGTTGCAGCTGTTAGTAATAGTACAATGATACTTTACAGTGGCAATTCATTAGTGTCACATAAATTCAAGGGTGAGAATCACACAGCCCTCCAGATGTTGTTGGACTGCAAGTCCCAGATGGCTTCATCAGCATAGCCAGTGGTGAAGAATGATGGGAGCTGCAGTCCAGCAACACCTGATGAGTCGCATATTTCCCAACCCTGCTTAAAGTCAACAGTATGAATTCAATCTAGGTATCAGCTTTCATCTAAATGTACCATCCTGTTCAGATGATCAACTGTATCAAATGTATCCCCATGCATGTGGTCTGGTGTTCTTTTGCCCTTGGGTGGCAGCCAACTGTGATGGTTTTAAAAGGGGATGAGAGAAATTCATGGGAGAAAGGGCTATCAATGGCTGATTACTCCTGATGGCTATATAATTACCTCCACAACACAAAGACAGCATCTTTCTCAGTATCAGTAGCAGGGAAACATGCTTGCATGTGTGTATGAGTGGGGTGGAGGTTCATTGCGCTTATGACCTGCTTGTGGGTTTCTCACTATTAATTACTGTGAGAAGATAACAGTATATTAGACTTTTTCCTCTGACCTTATGGGCTTCTTTCATGGTTTTAAGGTGGGGGCACATTCTTCCTGTTTCATTTTGTTTCTGACTCCAGCTGCCATGACAAATTAAAGAAAATGTTCTATATGAACAAATCAGTTTAAACACAGCTTGTGTGTTCAGACATCATACTGACTGTACATTAACATTATATGTATACTTGTTTAGAAGTTGATAACTTTCTAGGCTACATGTTGAAGTATATGTGTGAATAATTATACAAGTGTACAGACTGCATATATATGGACTCAAATTGTATATGCACTGAATGTACTAGGTGAATGCCTGTTGCTATTTCTGAAGATCCGATGTGTATACATTTAGATATTTTATTTCATTAATAAATGAACAAGATTCACAGTGTGGTCCATGATTCCACCATCAAGTATTTTGGATTCCAGATTTTTAATACAATTAAGCAATTAAAAGGATACTGTGTATTTATACCCGTACGAAGGTAAGCTTAAATACTTGTGTTGCTCGGTCAATAGTGTAGCAGTTTTTATTTTTCTTCTTTTCTAGTTGTATTGATTTGTTGCTATTGTTCCTTGACATAAAAAAAAACAGGAGAAAAGGAACATTGAACTATCCAAACCTCTTCCTTTGATTTTAGATATTATTGGTCCTTTCTTGCACATTATTTTGTTGCTCCATAATCATTACTCCTATGAGTGTGTTACTGGCTTCAGAATAAGAGTCAAGCAGGAACCGATTCTGGTTCTTTGGCTGCTGAGGAAATTAACTGTATTGACAGGTATAAAATTACATTTTCAAAATGTATCCGGGTTACCCAATGCATATACTCATATATATTGGGGGGGGGAGGGAGAGCTGTGCAGCTGTTGTGATGGCTTGATGTGTCTGCATGCATTTACCTTTGTATAACGAGGTTTTGTTAGTGTTTTCTATGACTGCAACCAAAACACAGTAGCACTGACTGACTCCAAATGGTAGCCTTCTGTTTTTAATGGCCTATTGGTGAGCTCCTATAGATCAATGTATCTGTTCCGATCATTCTGCTGTAAACAGATTTTCACAGAAACAGAGTAACTTCACAGCCTCAGTAGTCCGTAAGGCTCCACAGCTTACCACTTCAAGCCATGGATTTAACTGTCTTTCCCTCAATCATAATAACGGTAGCACTGCAGTGGAGGCTAGCAGAGAAGTGGAAAAATAGAAGGACTTTTCTCTGATTGCTGTGCTAAGTCTATAATGATGCTCTTGGTGTTGTGCATGTTGGAGGAGAAATATGGAGATATTGTGGTTGTGGTGGTGGGGGTATAGAAAATGGAAGGAAGATCATCCAGAAGCATCAAGTCCTGGAGGGAATGGAATTAATATCAACTGGACAAGTGAATCAGTGCCTAGCCTGGATTTCAAAGAAGCAGAAAGAGAACAAGATATTGGATTTCCGCGATTCAAACACACACAAACAAACATTGTGTGATTTTGCTGTATTTGATTGCCAAGGTTAGATGATCAAGAGCGTATATTCCTCAGCCGTCCTGTTTTGGCAGGCACAGTCCTGATTAATCCTGTGCTGTCCCACTTTCTCACTGCTTTTAAAATGTCTCAGTCCCTCTATCTTCCACCTTCCCCCCTGGCATACTTCAGTTGCTGCAAGATGAATTCAAAGTGCAAAAGTAGTTTGCACTCAGTTAATTCAGCAGGAGGGAAGGGACAGGACGGAGTGTTGTCCTTCACAATGGCTCAGGGAGAAACAAACTACAGCAGTCTCTCTTAGCTTATGCGCTCAAAAAGAAGTTGTGCTCCAGTAGAAAGGAAAGATATAGTTTAAAAGCAAGGAGTTGGAAATCATATGGAGGTTCCATGTCTGATGGCATATGCATACCTAGCTGTCATCATCTGATACTGCAGTCAGTGATGAACCAGCATGCTTTATGTGAACTGGTGGAAATTTCTTTCCCCCATCACTGATAATTATCTCCATGTTGATAAATGGATAGTTCTGACTTTTTTTTATTATTTAGCCTATACAAGACAGAGAACTTTGTCCCAGAATGTTACTAAAAATATCTTAATTTGAAGACTGTCTTGGAAATATTTTTAGTGAAGGGTAGTAAATAAATTTGCTAAGAAGGAAGGAAGGAAGGAAGGAAGGAAGGACCGACGGAAGGAAGGAAATGGACAAATCTTTATTGTTCTAGGCTGAGGTTTTTCAGATTGATAGTCTTACAGATGAGGAGTGAGGAAAACTTTCCAGATGTTTTGTTTGTGACCTACTGCTAGGGAGAGACATAAAATTCTTCTCTCAGCATAAAGCTAAAATCATAAAATCTTTAAAACAAATTCAAGTTGTCTGTCTTTAAGGACCACCTAGTGGGCAAATTTAGTATAGCAGACTAGATAGGTGGATGCTAGCTAGATATAGATAGATAATATATTTATATTTCATCTAAATACTAATAGTTGTGAAATATGTATATAATTCTGTAATTCTTTGAGTACAGTGTATTTGACTTAAATGTGAAATAATAAAAACTCTGTGAAAGAATAAACTCTATCTAAATTATAAATAAAACGGCAGTAGTGGGAGCCAGTGTGGCATAGTGGCTTGAGCACTGGAGTAAAACCCTGGAGACCAGGGTTTGATTCTCTGCTAGACCATGGACGCCCCTGGGTGACCTAGGGTGCGTCACACACTCTCAGATCCCAGAAAACCCTGTGATAGGTTCAATTTAGGGTTGCCACAAGTTGGAAAGGACCTGAAGGCACACAACAAAACCACACACAGTAACCCCAAGCCTATTTTTGAAGCTTCTGGAGAGACTTTAACCTTCCACTACCTTTTAAAAGGGAAAAACCCTTCCAGGAGGTGAAAACAAACTACCTCACATCTTTTTTAGTCTCTAAATTTTTGAGAAACCAGAAGTACAGCTCACAGTGGCTCTGGATTGAGAAAAATGGCCACTCAACATCGCTAATATTGTCCACCATTGGCCTATGGTCGTATTTTGTGTGTGCGTACAAAGAAAAGTCTAGGTGATGAGAAAGAGAAGGTTTTGTGTAGGCTACAGGCTAGTGGCAGTTCCTTTAGAAACTTGACCTCTACCAACAGGACCCAGATGCAAAATGGTGGCTTATATGGACTAATATGAAGAATCCCTGCTTCCTCCCTCTTTCTCATTGATCGGGACCAAAATCACAAAAACCTACTCCTGCTTTCCTCCTCCTCATTAAGCCACCTCATTAAGAAGGAGTGAAGAAAAGGCTTTTCCATTTTGCCACTGTTAAGAACATGCCAGACAGAAACCCTTAGTGATTACTGAAAACAATCCACAGATTTACCAGAAGAACCTGACTTTTGTGCACAACCCTTTTTACAAAGGCATTAGAATCTTCTTCACCTTCTCCTTCTGCTTTTCTTCTTCCACTTCTTCCCAGAAACAATGCAAAGTTTATAGCAAGTGAATCAGGAAGAATAATCCCCTCTCCTATTTTATTGGGTTGACTATAGCTGTTTTGAGACAGCATCCTGACCACCATACCAAAAGTACCCCAGCAACCTCACATTGTGGTCTCTCAAGTTCTTGGCAACTTCCCTATTTTTGCAGTGCAGAGAAGTCAGGAGGTTTAACAAGCCCCAGTGGGTCACCACAGATGTTTGGCTTAGTAAGTCACAAGCTACGTGTAGTTGGCCTGATTTAGTATACATTGTGGCTCCTCTGAGGAAAATATACACTCCTTCCTATTAAAACAATTTGTTTGCAAATAAAGTCTCACCACTACCAGCTATTTTTAAATGCAAACAAACCAACAAATTAAAAAAAACCCCAAGCTTTGTATATGTGTGTGTGTGTGTGTGTGTGTGTGTGTGGTTGCCTTCAGACTATCTTTCAAAGAGTTTGTGTTCTCCAGAACAGTCTTCAAACCTACAGAGAAAGGATTTTAAAATTTGTTTACAAGCAATTGCTAATGGTGAATAGGAGTTGCTTGTGATGTTGGTCTGCCATTGGAACTGTAAAGTGAAGATAAGAAGAATGTGGTTTTAAAACTATGTGATACTTTAAACTTTTCTTTGTGGATTACTCATAAGATAAAGCCCTTTGATATCCACATTATTTGTCCTCAATCAAGAAATTTCAGCAGATTTGCAGTTGGAGTGGCAAATTTCTAACCTTCAAGATGTTGCTGAAATACAATTTTCATTATTCAACCATTGTCTGTCCTGGCTGAGGCTGATGGGAGTTGGAGACTAAGAACATTTGGAGGGTCACAGGTTGCTCAAACCCTGATTTAAGTACTACCTAATGGCAGATTTCCTAGTGTCTTTCAACATGAGCCCCAGAAATGGCATATAATTCAAAGTCCTGCTCACTATGGAGATTAATGCACAAGATTGAATT
Organism: Iguana delicatissima; assembly: GCA_948472985.1. Classification (NCBI taxonomy): domain Eukaryota; kingdom Metazoa; phylum Chordata; class Lepidosauria; order Squamata; family Iguanidae; genus Iguana; species Iguana delicatissima. The sequence continues at coordinate 12,731 of CAOKZL010003378.1, read as the reverse complement.
AATTAATTAATTCAATAAATCAGATTCACTCCAGTATTGTTCCATGTATTCTCAGCCTAGGTATACCTGTGGACTATGGCTGATAGTTGCCTTCCAGATGTTGCTGAATGGTGACTCCTCTCAGACCTAGCCAGCATAGTCAAAAGTAAAAGATTTTGGGAATTGCAATAGAATAACATCTGGAAGGCATCATGATTAGCTACCACCTTTAGTTTATAGAGTTATATAGATCAGTATACTCAAAATGGTGGTCTCTGGACACGTACTGGCTCTTCGGCCATTTTCTTTGGGTTTCTGGCAGTTATCCTGGAAAGAAACCAACAATTGTACTCCATGGGCACAGATACAGTACCTGTTCTTGGCTCACTGGAAAAAAAAGTTGCTGGTCCCCCAGACCAGATACCTGAGAAGCACTTTGGGATCTCTGATATATTAGCTAGAAAATCATGGGATCTAGCTTTTGTCATCAAGTGTGGATTGACAACTACTGTATGTGGTTAATGTGGGATGTTATCAACATGTCACATTAGATCAAACAGGGTTTCCTAAAATATTTTGTGAAATTGCATGGGAGGCAGAGAATACTAATTTTTGAAGTCAGACTTTTTTTCCCTTTTGCTTCTCTTAATATGCATTACCAATAGGTGAAGCAACTTCTTGTGACTGAAACTCGTAATAACAAGTGTAGAAATCGTTAACACCCTTGTTGTTCATTCTACTCTATTAGAACTGAGCACTTTGGAGCCTTGGAATAACAAATAAAGCAAAAACACAACTGGCGTCCAATCTGTTCCTGCTGCTACATTAATATGTCACTTCATTGTATGCCAGAACATCTTGCATTGGTGCCGCCAGTACTACAGGATGCCGAGTTGTCATCTTAATTGGGAAATTTAAGGCCAAATTTCATCAAGACCAGCCAGGAAATCTGGTTATGTAGACTCAAGGGACCTGAATTGCTTTGGGAAGGACCAAAGAGTAGCAGCAGAACACATGCTAGCCCTGCAGGAGGTACCGGCTCCAATCCCTGGCATCTTCAAGTAGGGACAGAAGAGTCTCCCATCTGAAAACCTGGAGACCCATGGCCAGATTTGGTAACCATGTTGTCCTTAGGAGTGGGAAGCAGAGAATGAAAGTGAGCAAATCCCACTCAGAGGAAGGGAACTGACAAAGTGACAAGCCAGTGTGAATGTGAGGGATTTTATTGAGCTACATATTTCAGCTAGGGATGGGAAGAATCCAGAATTTTCCGAATCCGGATCCGAATCCCTGGAAGGTTCTGGGAATCCACGAATCTCAAATCTTTTGAATCCTTTTTTTAAAAAGGGTTTAAAGAGCAAGGGAAAGAAGGATAATCTTGGGCAAGACACACTCTCTTAGCCTTAGCAAAAGCCTAGGCAAAGGCAAACCTCCCTCTGAAGAAATCTGGCCAGGACAATTGTCCTAGTTTTGCCTCAGGATCTCCCCAGACTGAAAATGTCATGAAGGTCCTTTGGATTAATGCCACATTTTCCTGCCTGTGTAAACAGGACCACTACAGTAGAGAGATAATCCAGGTTAAACTGGCTTTTCTTTGCACAGCTCCTTCTGGCATCCTGGGGTTTGTGGTTTGATGATGCACCAGCACACTTTGGCAGAGAAGGCTGTGACACCTTGTAAAACTCCAAACTCCTGAATTGTGTCTGAAAGAGGTTTGCAAGTGAGCTATGCAAAGGAATGTCTCAGCTGTCATTGAAATCTCAAGCCTGTAGCTTGCAGTCAAGCACTGAACTTAAATATGAAATGTTCAATTTAAATATCTTAGAATAGAACCCTAGATATAATTTGTGAAATTGTTAGCAAAGGCTATTATTATACCAAGGGAAAAATTCACCTCCTTGCATCTCCCCTTGTGTGTCTAGTCTCCCAAGTTTTCAGGCGTCCTGGTCTCCCAGGTTTTCAGGTGTTCCGGTCTCCCAGGTTTTCAGGTGTCCTGGTCTCCAAGAAACTGTTTGAGTGGCAGATTTGAAAGATTCGGTTTGCCTATTTTGGCACAGGGATTCGGATTCCCAAATCTCGAATCCCTGCCAAGGATTCGAGGATTCGGTTGTCCCATCCCTAATTTCAGCCCATTTCCCACCCTGTGGGTTCAAAGCAAAATTCCCCCTTCCCTGACCCACAGAATATTGCTACTAGATATTTTCTCTGTGCAATGATTCAGTCACCCATACAATCTGGTACATGGCCCCCAGAAAACGAATGAACCAAGAATGACTATGTTGCTGCAAATGTTCATCTGTGTAAGAGGCACCCTCGTGATGTGTGGCTCACAAGGAAAGCATATGCCGTCCCAGCTCAGGACTCCCTCAGTTAGTTTGTCATTCAGAAAAGCCGAAGTTTTCTACAATAAGTCTTTGAATAAGCAGAATCATACAGGCTTTGCCTCCTTAGCCTTATTGAACATGAGTTAACCATGATGGGATACTTAATAATTTGACTACAAAGGGCCCCTTCACACTGCTCAATTAAAATGCTATGAGTCCACTTTAACTGCCATGGCTCCATCCTATGGAATCCTGGAGCTGGCATTTTAGGGAGGAGCCTTTGGAATTCTCATCCGGGGAGCTCCTCTGGTGCCTCTGGATCAACCCAGGCTTCCATAAGAGGGAGCCATGGCAGCTCAAGGGGAATCATAATGCTATAATTTGCAGAGTGAAAGGATCCAGAAAGTATTCGTATCACAATTTTCTGTATAAAGATACTGTTTGTTTGTTTACTTCTTTGACTGATTGCTTTGAATCTCAATATTTTGAGAAATATGAGCTTATCATGCACTGTTCTTATGAATGCTTTAAAAATTAATTTTTGATCACAGATCCTTGTGCCACAAAATCTGGTGGCTCGGAGCCTGCTCTCCACTCCTATCCGTCCATGCTGCTACAAATATTCAGTTCCCTAGACAATTATAGCAAATGTCTGGCAAGGGAGACCAACCTCACTTGCATTCCTAAGTGGTTTGTCTAGCAGCTTGTCTGAATTTGTTTGTTGGCGTGGACTTCTCCTCCTCAAAGGTGAAATTTTTTTTGCTTCCTTGCCTTGTCTCATAGGTAAAGGAGCACTTCCCTGATGCAATCATGTGAGATCCTGTTGGCTTTTCAGAAAGAACCTCTGTAAGCTTCCAAACCAGATCACTCCTGTTTCTGCTTCCAGTCCTTGGCAGTCTATTTCTTAACTGTTTGCTCGCTGTGATTCACCTTTCCTTTCAAGACTCTCTCTCCCTCCCACCCTGCCTGGGACACACATCAGCAGAGCACCAGCAACATTGACACCTAGTGGGGAAACAACAAAGCAGCAATAGCTAAAATTCCCTTTGAAAAGGGAGGATAAAGTTTGTTAGTGGAAGGTAGCAAGAAAGGAGAAAGATCTCATTACAGATGGATTGACTCAGTAAAGGAAGCCACAGTCCTGAGTCTGCAAGAACTGAGCAAGGCTGCTGATAACAGGGTATTTTGGCAGTCTCCTGTTCACTGGGTCACAAATGAGTAAATAGAAGTTAGCTTAATAGCAAGTGAAAGAAGTGATTCTGTGCCTTGAACCTGTTAGCTATTAGTAGGGATTGGAAAAACACCACTTCTTGATTTTGCTGTTTGTTTCACTGAATTTCTCAAATATTCACCTGCATTCCTATCCTGTTATCGGTTCAGACTGAGCTGCGAAAAATGTTTGTGTGGTTTTGTGCATTCTCCATTTCTCAGAAATGCACTGAGGCATGTAAATTTGGGTGGTAGGGCATATCTTCTCTCACCAGAAATCAAAAGAATTTGTTGAAAATTGCAAACCCAACAATATTCTTTTCCTCCCTACTATTATTGTGTATGTTCAGACTTCAAATTCACATTTATGGAATTCCTGTACTGCAATAGTTACTTGAGAATCTCTCTGTTAAAAAAAAAAAATTGCCACCAGTTTCTTTTGCAAGGCAATGATGTTGAGTCATGCAGCATGTTGACTTAGACAGGTTTGAAATCAAAACTTGATGGCTCTTATGTTCTAATAAAAGTGCATGTGCTGAGAGTTCTAATTCTGAACTCACCAAGATAAGAATCCTTCATAAGTTAGGAGACTCAATCATAAGTATGTATCATATTTTAAGTTCAATTTTGAAAAGAATAGTTTTTATAGAATGAGATATGTGGTTTGTATTTCTAAATCTGAGAACCAGCATGGTGTAGGGGTCTGAGCATTGGACTACAGCTCTGGAGACCGGAGTTTGAGTCCCTGTTCAGCCATGGAAACCCACTGGGTGACCTTAGGCAAGTCACATTCTCTCAGCCATAGCAGGAGGTAAAGGCAAACCAACCTTTCTTGCCAAGAAAACCGCATGACAGGTTCGCTTTAGGGTTGCTGTAAGCTGGAAACAACTTGAAGGCACACAACACGAACTTCAAAATCTGCTCCTGGCTGTGTAGGCTGACCTGGAAATAATTCAAAATTTCAGAAAAACATTCTTTCAAATTAAGGTTATCCTAATAAATTCTACAGCAGTTCCCAAGCCTACAGAAATAGCTGGCAGGCAGGTACACAAAAATATGCACCTGATCACTTTACCTCTTCCCCATGTCCTTAGAAACTGCTCTGGAGCTACCACTTTGTTCTTTGAACATCAGTTCCTGAAGCACCAGGATTTGGTTCTACTGGTTCAGTGGGGGAATTTACTTTGAATCAGTTTTCTTGACAGTTCTATAGTGCTAAATGGTACCTTAACTAAATCCTTTTTTTATTCCTGTAGATCCACTGAATCCATTATGTTTATCAATGTGTTGACTTGTCATTCAACAATCAATTGAATGGGTCTATTCTAGTTGTTACCAACAAACAGCATGCCAACCATTGCCTCCACCTCTTGCCCAGTGCCATTCAACATGACAAGCAGAATTTCAGTTGTCCCATTATGCTATCATCTTCTGCTCCATGGTGCAGAAGCTTCACCTGTTGAATTTCTGGCCATCCTGAAGCTAAATGGATTTACCATCTCATTGATGTGGAAGTCACCACTTGCTTCTGGTAAGGGGGAAATTGTATATGAAAATATGACCAAACTTTGCAATTTGAAAAAGATCTCAGGCTGATATGGAAATCAGGTGGAACAAAGTTATGATCAAATGCACACAAAATGCATACAAAACTGAGACAGATAAGAAGCAGATGGATTTATCTTGAACACTATATGAAAGATGTATGAACTGAATAGCTACCTATTTCTGAGTAAAACTGAGTAAAACATTAACATAATGCTATATAAGCTACAACTTTTTTTTGTGTTCTGTGGACAGTGAGACGAAGGCATTCATAGCAGATCTTTCTCAAATGCACTTTATACAAATATCTTTTTCTGGTATCCTAATCCAGAAGGTTCAGAGTACTGAGGGAGATAAAGATACCACATTTCATCCACTTATCTCATATGTCATAGAAAAAAAGGCTGAGGAAACGTTGGTCTTCCCACTGTTTTGGACTGCAATTCTCAGAAGTCCTTGCCAGCATGATCAGTGGCACGTGATTATAGGAGATGTAGTCCAAAACATGTAGCAGGTCCAAGCCTCCACGCCCCATATATATAATCTTGGGACTGTGCAAATGTGAAAATATAAATAGTAACAGTCCTAGTATACAGACATACATAGTGATTTAAGTGTTGGACTATGACTCCTGGCGACCATTGTTCAAATCCCGACCCAAACAGGGAGAACTACTGGGTCACCTTGATTAAATCGTAATCTTTCAGATTCAGAGGAAGCAGTGGCAATTCTCCTCTGAATATATCTTGCCATGAAAACTCTATAACAAGGCCACATTAAGTTGGATTAAACTTAAAGGCACATAACAATAACAGCTCTAGTGCAACCAAAGGTCCTCTGCATATCTAACATGGATCATGGATAACTTATGCCACATGTTTGAAAGACCCACTGCACTAAAATTTGGGCATGGCATGAACTATGGTGATCCAGACTGATACAGAGCCAAATCATGTAGCTGTGCCAGTCATTTATTTAAAATATTTAAAGATATTGCATCCCAAATACTGGTTGTCATAGTTGTTCTAAATAAAAGTGTGTTTGTCTGATTGGAACTTGTTGAGACTGTAGATACCTTAAGAGATTATTCAAGGTAGTCTTCATCATGCACAGCTATATGTTTCCTGGCAGTTTTTATCACAATCTGCAATACAATCTGCAACACAATCTGCAGCCAAGGTCCAAAGCACAGATATACCTGCCATATCAATGCCTACTTGGAAAAGGAACTAGAATTTCAGCAGAGGTCAAGATACTTCTCTTGCCATCATGGAGAGAAAAACTTGCTGGTGGAGAAAAGCCATTTCTTTCCATTCTGCAATGGCTGTCTGATCTTGAAAAACTGTAAAGTTGTATGTCCATCTACATAAGCCATGGGTTGGCAACATGTGGTCCTCCAGATGTTGGACTGTAACTCCTATCATGACTCACCACAGACAGTGCTAGCTAAGGCTGATAGAAACTGTTGTCCAACAGCATCTTCAAATCAATGTGCCAATGCCACCATCACAAACTGTGGTACCCCAACACACCATTTGTGTGATTTTAGGTGGCCTGCTCTGCAGGGGTGGACTTCTTCTCACCCATTGTTAGAGACAACATGCTGTATATGGTGGTCATATAATAGACTTATCCAGAAAGGCTTTTGCTATGAGATGAAACCTTATCTTTTATCATAAAGTTGGTTGTTTTCTGTGCTTTAGAATAAATGCTTGCCCCTCCTGTTTAATCCCGCTGATATTAAGTGGTTGATTGAGATGTGGGTGTTCTTTCAGGTTGTGGCAAAATATATACAATCTCTCCACAGAATCAGTTGAAGTTTTCCACGGAACTTAGTTTTCCATCTCTCTTTGTTATGCGGTGAGTCCAAAGTAGCTGTCATTTATACCTAATTTATTATAAGTACATATTGAGTAATAGGCCATAAAGCGTTTGCAGCTTCTGTCTTTAGTTACATTGCACTGCCAGCGAATAAGAAATAAAAATGCTAAACTTTGTTTTGCAATGGGACGTTGATTAAAAGCTGCTTGAGTTTAAAATTTCCAACCGTCAAAAATGAAATGCCTTTGCATACTTCATATGCCAGCCCAGTCAGACGGTTTATTTTCCTACTGTGTATAAATAATGGATTTTGTGTTTTATATGAATCCATCATCAGACTGTGTTGAATTCTCAAATGATGGCAGTCTCAATTGTCTTGCAGTGAAGCTAACTAGCTGGAACTAATTTAGAAATGACGCTAGACCATAATTATGGGAACCTGGTATGTGAGGGAAGTCATCTCACCTGTATTGGACTTTGCTGAATATATATATATATATAAGCAAAGGTTGTTCTAGCAGTCCATATTAGGTTAATCAAAAATTTTATTGTATGTGGGGGTTTTTTACGCATTTGCAGACAGGTAACACAACTAGCACCAATTGTTAGCAGTATAAACAGAATTCAAAACAGCCATTTATAATTTGTCTTCAGTGAAGGAACACTATGCTTCTTTCAAGCATTCTCCCTGCTGCCTGCTCAGCTAGCACACATACACAAGGGACCAGCTGTGGAAGTATAATTTTGGAATATTCAGGGTTGGAGTAAAAATTTGGGAACAACAGTTTTAAAATACATAGAACACACTTAGGCTGATCAAAATGAAAAAGAAAATGACACTTCTAAGGGAATAGAACATATGTGGACACAAGATGGAGGCTCACCAGCTTGTTCAACCAGAACACTTCACTGTACATACTGAGGCTGTCCTGTTAGGAATGGCTCAAGGGTTTATGGCCTTGGAAGCAAGCACCAGTCTGTCTGAATTGTTGTCTAGCTCTGCCCATTTGACAGAACACATTCTACAGCTCATTTTCTACACTGGGTGGGATGATGGTTATCTGGAGGCGGTAGAAATTTCTGTAGTTTTGCTGTTATGGACAAACTGCTACCAGATTAGACTTGACCGGACTCAGAACTTCTTCAGGCTCTAGGGGCTGACATAAGCCTTCAGCAACTGACTCTTGTGGCAGCTCTTGAGGATTTACCTGTCACAGGGGATTTCTCAAAGGCCTGACTAACTTCTGGAAGGAGAAAATAGGACACTATGAAGCTTCCACAAGCCCAGTTCTCCATGGGGGTTGTACTTTAACAAGCTACTGCTGCTGAAATTCCTCCTTCCACACAAGTATGAAAGGTGGAGGTACCTGCCCTCTTTTCTTCACAAGGCCCCCCTACATTGCTCTTTCTCTCCCAATCCTCCTTTTGCTGAAGCCTTCCTCCACCTTGAAATTCACCTCATCTCAAGGTGGCTTCCACCAAATCACTAGATAATGTTTGATACCCAATGAGATCCAACAGTAAAACTAATAAAACCATGTAACACCATAAAATGTAGAAAACCCATAAACAGTTACAGCTAGAGCCAGTTTTAAGTCAGTGACCCAACAAAATCCAGTTTAAGGGAATGTGATTTAAAACAAGTTGGTCTTCCAGGGACTTGCAGGTCACCTGCTTGGAGAGACATGAGTTTTGGGGAGGGGTTCACAAAAAGATTGTTCCCTCTGTAATCCTGTATTCATTTACTTATTTGTTCATTCATTCATTCATTCTTCATTGTAACATACAGTCAGATTGTAATACAGTCAGCCCTCTATATCCACGGATTCTGTATCCACAGATTCAACCAACCAAGGCTTTAAAATATCCCCCCTAAAAAAAAAAATCCAAAAAGTGCACTTTGATCTTGCCATTTTATATAAGAGATGCCATTTTACTACATCATTCAACATAATGGGTCTTGGGCAGTCACAAATTTTGTTACTGAAATGGGTCTGGGGAACCAAAACTTAGTGAATATCGAGGGCCCATTGTATACATAGACATTCACCTCTGCATCTGATGACAGTTTACAGCAGAGGAGGCAATTGTAAGGGGTTGGGGAACATATTGGTCCCCAAGGAAACTTGGAAAGCCATACCCCTGCTCCACTGGGAGGGGCATGGAGACATCTGCACCACATTTTGGCCAATTAAGGCTGAGGATTTGCCCTGTAATGAATTAGAGATCAACTTCCATTTGACCTCCTTTTGAGAAAAAAAAAATTGGGGGGACTCTTCTGGGCCTAAAAACAAACAGGGTTGGCCTCGTACATACCAGAATTCCTTCCACACCCCAGACAGACCATGGACTGTACTTTTGGCCTATTTTTAAAGAGTGTTTTTATTGAACTGCACAAAATCTATCTTGCCAAACTATTGTTACCTCAGTTGCAAAGTCCGCCTAACAGCAGGGACCTGCAAGAGGGGGGTAGGTTAGGTTTGACCACTTGAAGAACCATAGTTTCAGATAAGCAACCTGTTCATTTTCTCTACATTACCTTGGGAACCCTGTTGATAAACATCATTAAATAAAATAAAACTGTTCTGAGAGACTCCCAAAGTTGAAAGCCATAGTCTGAACAGCAGGGCTAGGATCCCACATCAAAGAGATGGAACATGACTTTATGCTCATAGAATAGTGGTTGTGTTAGGGTGCCTCATGAGTAAATCGATATGTTGAACAAGCAAATATGCAAGCAAGTCTACACATGCATATTCATGCACAATGGGCAGTGCCATGGCAACACCTGCACAAATCTGCTTCCACAACCAAATGCCACCATACCACTCCGGCATAGACAAAGCCTTTTCCTTTGTGCCCGCAAGATTAATTGCAGACCTTGGGGAAGTTAGCTTTTAGGACCAAAGCTCTCAGAACTCCTCAGACAACATGGGTCAGGCTGCCTGGGAGATTCTGGGAGTTGTCATCCAAGCAGTAACATTTCCAAGCTCCGTCTCGTTATTCTCATAGCCAGGCAGGCACATGAGGACTGCCTCAGAGAGGAAAATTCAGACTGATATATAGAGGGGCTGAGCAGCAGACAAAGCAGACTCAGAACCTGTGAAGCAGAAAGTGAGTACAGGTGTATCACAGGATGCAGGGAAATTTATGGAGGTCTGGAAATCAGTGAGGTGGGACTATGTGGGGAACTAGCTAGGAAGAAATGGCAAAATGGCTAAGAATCAGTGTCTCTCACCATCCTGCCAAAGGAGCAATGGAGTTGAAATATTGCTGTTTGTTTCTGGCATGAAATCTGTCCGTGGTGGCTGAAATCCAAGTGGGAATTAGAGCTTTTCCAGAAATGTTTACACTTGGGATCCCAATGGAAATATTATACTTATTTTTTAAAAAAGGGAAAAAAGAACAACAATGAAATGTATTAATGCAGGGTTCACCTCCTGCACCTCCTTCCCAAGTAACACAATGTAAGGAACGTGGGAAAAGAACAATGAAATCACCAGCCCATTTCCTGGTGTGACTATGGTGCTGCTCCCTCTCACACAGCCCACAGTGCTCGTCTTGGCTTTCTTCCAATCAGTGGGGCTCTCCTGTAGCCACATGCCTCAGCATGGACTTCTTTCTGCTCATTGAGTCATTCGTCATGTTCTGTAAATCCTGGTTCAAAAAACATTTCCTCAGCAAAGCAGAAATCCCATGTATGCAGCAAGGCCTGACTTTGCACCTGCCCCTCCTTGTATGACATAATGTAAGTCAGTCTCTGCCATCCTTCCACTCTGTTTTGGAGGTGAAAGGGTCAAGGAATCTGAGTACATAAATAACACTATGCAGAGCAATGCAGAATGTCTGCAGGTAAGCTTTATGTTTCTTGCCTTTATCTGCTTTATGTTTCTTGCCTTTATCTTCACCTTGCATGTTTTTGGCCAAGGCACTTGGAAGGATAGCAGAAACCTTTTTATTTATTACAAAATAACAGAGTTGTTATCACAGAACACTCACAAATATCAGCAAAAACAAAAACATAAACAAACAAACTGTAGAAACATCAAAATATAGTAGGTAAACTGGGTTGTTAGAGTTATAATATAGAACTATAATAAGTAAACTGGCCTGTTAATTCTTAACAGGCTCATTTCTTTATTTTATTTCTGCTTTTGTTGATACTTGTAGCTGTAATGGCTGGCTTTTTATCTCTTGGATATCCTCATATTATTAAACTTTATTTTCACTGGGTTTCTGATACCTTGCCTTTGAATCTCTCCAAGAACCATAATGGTACAATAAAATGTACATTTGAAAAAATAACCACTGAAAAAGTAGGGCTTTGCAACAAAATGTTGCAGCAACATTTTGAAGAGAAGCAATGCTTCTCTTCAGATTTCCAGCCATTCTGCCACCACTCCCAGCTATGGCCCTTTCACACTACACAGTGTTGCCCCCTTGGTAAACCCTGTCCCAGGGTCTACAACTTTGATATAAAATTAATCTAACCCACCACGTAGGCAATAACGGTTGTACGATTGAACACAGCAGGTCAGACCAGTAAAATCTCCAGTCACATAGCCACAGGAGACCTCATGTTGTGATAACCCATGGTGGACAAAAGGTCATCAACCTTTAAGGAGTCCACTCGAAGGGAGTAAAAGTGTTCCTGGAAAGTTGGGCACTAGAAGCAATAAAATCTTATCAAATCGATCTCCATAAACTCACACTGCAGCCCCAAAGCGGAGGAAGAGCCTGTTATTTAGATGACATCTTGTTATCTTCTGATATCAAAGAAAATGCCAGGTGTGGAGTTGCTTTTCTTTTCTGTCCCTGTTTGTTTTCCCCAGGAGAGGATTTGCCTTCAAAGTAAATTTTTCCTACAGATAGTCCCCATTTTTGGGCTAATGAGGCAAGAAGTATGATGCCTCCTGGTCATACCAACTGACCAGTCCCCCATGCTGTTAGCTGTGCGATCTCTTCAGCATCTCTTCGCTGAGCTGCTGTTCGATCGCTGCTTCCCAGACCAAGGACTTCGGGAAGAGGTGCATTATCACCCAGACTACGAACCCCTCAACAATCCCTCTATCTTATTTCCACTCTTTATTTCTTTTAGTCCTTGGATGCGTGTGTGCGTGTTTGCGTTAGTACCAGCTGTTACTGTTCAATAAAGTCATTCATTGGACCTTTTTGTGTGTTTTCTGACTGAGCCTGACCCCGTAAAAATTGGTAAAAGATCTCGCTAGGTTACCCTGCCTCTCGCATTGCTGTTGCTTGTGCTCCATTGAGCTTATTATCCCCATCCCTTGGAGCATATTGAGGTGTCCCTCTGGGACAGCCAGATTTTTAGGGTAAGAGATTGGTGGAGAACGCGGGCAACCCCTGCACCCCTAGTCTAAGTGGAAGTCGCGACCCACTTGGATTAGGTTTGTGCTGACATAGGAGAATGGCCAGCTGAAATTTTGAGGTGATAGGAACACGAGTGCTTGTGAATCTGTGTGTTTGAGCCATAGGGCTATTCTATTGGGTTGGAATCTTTCCCCCTTTCTATCTTGGTCCTTGTGTGGCAACCACCCCTATCAAAGGATAGAATGCAATGGTTGCACACATGGCTGTCCCGGGAATCACATCCCTAACTTGGGGACTATCGTGGGTTAGAACTCTGAGTGCTTGGTTGCTAGGCCAGGTTCAGCTCACACACACATGGTAGTGTAGGCACACACTACCACTGGGAGCATCCCAAAATAAAACAGGTGGTGAATACCGTGCAGCACAAACATGGGTGGTGAATCCCAGACTGCTATTAAGTATAGGTGTGGGTGGTGATTCCCGACCTAAAATAGGGTTTTTAAAAGGTTTTCCCTGAGGTAG